>LCTX01000816.1:0-37652 GCA_002233555.1 Limonomyces culmigenus | reverse complement strand
ACCACGAGCGTCACGTACGGGACCGTCATCGGCGCGTGCGCGCGCGTCGGCGACGCGCACTCGGCCGAGCTCCTCTTCGCGGAGATGGCGGGCCGCCCGAACTTCCGCCCGCGCGTGCCGCCCTACAACACGATGATGCAGCTGTACACGCACACGAAGCCGGACCGCGCGCGCGCGCTTGCGTACTACAATGCGATGCGCCAGGCGAGCGTCCCGCCCTCGGAGCACACGTACAAGGTTGGTGGCGCGCGCATGTCGAGGTGGAGCAACGGCTGACGTGTGCATTGCAGCTGCTGATCGATGCGTACGGGACGATCGAGCCGCTCGACCTGCGCGCGATGGAGGACGCGTTCCAGTCGCTCGTCGCGGACCCGCGCGTGCGCGTGACGGGCGTGCACTGGGCCGCGCTCATCAACGCATACGGCTGCGCGGCGAAGGACCTCGACCGCGCGCTCGCGGTCTTCGAGTCGATCGCCGCGCACCCGAGCAGCACCGAGCCGGCGCCGGACGCGCTCGCGTACGAGGCGCTTGTCGGCGCGCTCGCCGCGAACAGGCGCGCGGACCTGCTTCCGCGCTACGCCGCGCAGATCGCAGCCAGCGGCGCGCGCCAGACCGCGTACGTCCAGAACGCGTTCATCCGCGGGTTCGCAGCCGCGGGCGAGCTGGACACGGCAAGGGAACTGTTCGAGGCGATGGCGGACCCCGCGCCCGGCGCGGCCGCGCCGAGCAGCACGGCAGACGGGCCTGTGTTCCGCGAGCCGAGCACGTGGGAGAGCATGGTGCGCGCGGAGCTCGGCGCGGGCGAGCGCGAGCGGGCCGTCGCGCTGCTGGAGAGGTTGAAGGCGCGGATGTACCCCGATGCGGTGTATAACCGCATCTCGGGGATACTGCACAGTGACGAGAATGTGTCGCCTTGGCCGGCGCAGCCGGCGGCGTGAGGGGTGCGTGGTGCTTGCGTGCAGAGAAATGTATCATAGCGTGCGCTAGATGTGGTAGCTTATTGCTTGAGTAATAGTCGCGATGATGATGCGCTTTCTTCACTCTCAAAATTTCGGTCTCAAACCAGGCGACTACCTTCCATGTCCTCATACAGGAAGCCAGAAGACGAACTGTAGCCATGCTGATGGGGTTCCACCACTTTACGTGGTGCAAGTTCGCCCGGTGCTACACTGCTCTCGACGGAGCCTCTGGACAGCAATCAAGATTAAGGCTTGATACATTGGGAGATCTTATTATTCTTAAGGTAAAGTGATACGAACGCAACGAGGCTCAGGACAGCTCACTTCCACTTATCCTTCCACTCGTCCTCCAAGATGCCCATTTCCACGTTATCCCACCACTTGCCGTCTTGATAGTTGGCCTGCCGTTCGTGTCCCTCTTCGACAAAGCCGCTGCGCGGAGAGTGAGCGAATGGCTAGTGGCAATTGCCACACGAGCACGCACATGTTCTCGTACAGCGTGATGGCGCGGGGGTTGTCGGACATGACGCCTAGGGAGACGCGGTGCATGCCGAGCTGCTCGAACGCGTGGTTCACAATCCAGCGCGTGGCCTCCGTACCTGCGGGCCATCAGCACCCCGCACCCCAGGCGCCGCGCCGCACACGCACCGTATCCCTTGCCCCAGAACCGGGCGTCCAGGCTGATCGCGAACCTCCCACAGCGGTTCTTCGGCGACCGGAACTTCTTCAGCATCATCATCCCGACCCAGTCGGCGCCGTCCGCGAGCGGCGCCTTCGCCTCAAGGATGCAGAACATGAGCACACTCGCGGGGAGCCCCTGCATCTCCGCCCGCAGCGTGGCCGCGCTCTGCGGGACGACGTAGTCGGGGTCTGTGCGGATGGCGCGCGGGTCGCTGAGCAGCGCGACCAGCTTGTCGAGGTCCGAATCGCGGTAGCCGCGGATGCGTAGACTGGCAGTTTCGGCGAAAGACATGTGGGGCGTGAGCGAGCTGCATTTGGCTCGTAGGGCTTATGTGAGCTCAGGAGTGCGGCTGCGGTTGCGGCTGCGGCCCTGCGGTTGGGACAGCTGCGAGTGGAGAGTCGCTGACTCTCTCAGTATGCATGGGGCCCTCCGGAGTATGAGTCATGACAGAGCGTTGACAGAGCGCAGTAGTTCTGATGACAAGCACGAGCGGGGTCAGCGTAGGGGAGAGAGGCCGATACATAGAGCAGGCAGAATAGGCGCCAGTCTGGCTTGTTCTTTCCTCACTTTCATCATCGCGCATCATGCATCATGCTCCTGTTCACGCATTTCCTCTGAGAGACCGGACAAAGCACTCTTCATCAGCGTAGTGACCCGTAAGCTATCTGTCCGGGGCCTTCGGGTCGAATTAGGGCGCTGATACCTGTTTGGTGCCGCGAAGCAGTTGTCGACGAGTGCTCTGATCATTAATGCACGCACCCTCATGTCTCTCTGCACACCTGAGCCTTGCATCACACAGGTGTCTCCTCCAGACTAGATTGGCATGCGGATGAGCTTGGCATTCGTCATCGTGGTATTCCCGTGAGTAGAATCTCTTCTGATACTTGAGCCGCGTAGCTCACGTATCTTAGGGCCATGATTAGTGGACCCATCACAGGAGCCATCAACAGCTGCACGGCTCGTATCAAGGAAGGTTCGTCTTCACGGGCGTCGTGTTATTTCTCGGCTCAGTAATCCACATGATGGTTAGGATAAGGATCAAGCATCGCTTCGCTGCGAAGGTGTTGACGTCTTTCACAATAAAACATTTGTAGATTACGGTAAGGGTACATAGAACAAAGACATTCACTGTCAGGAACATGCACTTGAGATAGACGACTAATGATACAGCAGCGTTGCACATAAAATGAACCAATCACAGGGCCGCGTCGTATGAGAACTCAATGCCGTTCGAAAACTCCTGGTCGAAGAAGATGGAGCGATGGCTTCCGGGACGGACGATGATGCGGTCCTCCGCAATGCCCATGTCACCCCACCTGTCGGACGACTCTCCCATCACCGCTGGCATGCCCTTCGACCCAACCCATACCGTCTTCGGAGCTCGAATCTCGCGCATTTGAGTGCATAGGGCATCCCGAAGCGCGGCAGTGAACTCCTGTGGCCCGTTCCGACGATCTGGTACGAGGCTGACCAGGTACGACGCGATAACTTGAACAATGAGTCGGAAGTAGTGGCAGTAGTCCGACAAGAACTTGTTCGTGGTATGCACACCGGCCCATGTCGCCTCCAACTCGGCGCGGTATTGCATCTCGGCGGGACTCTCGACGTCAAAGGTGTCCAAGAGCGTCCCAAACCAACGGGTCACGGTCGTCTCGTCCAGCGCGCCGGCACGGAGGGCCTGCTCGTCCAGAACAAACTCGGGGAGACAGAACATAGTCGGCACGTGGTCGATGAGCACGAACTGGATGACTTCATCGCCCTGAGACTCCAGAGCCCGCACGAGTTCGACGGCGATGACGCATGTCGCGCAGAACACACCCAGTCTATATGGACCGCGGGGACGCTTGGCTTTTATCTTCGAGATCCAGAACGCCACCAGCAAATCCATCGAGGTGAACGGGGTGTCGGTGGTAGCTTGGATGAACCAAAGTGGCGTACTGAAGGAGGACTGGAGCGGGCTGAAAGCTGCCCCGTTTCCGCTGGTTCCGTGGATGAGGATAAGAGGTATCGCGTCCGTGTCGTCCTTGTCGATACACTTGACGACCGTGTGGCCTGCCTGGTGGAAGTCGACCCAGTCAAACAGCTCAGACGTGTCCTTTGCGCCGTCTGACACGTTGGTCTTCGCGAGGTGGTACAGATCATCGATACTCATATCTCCGAGGAGTTGCAGCTGGGTCACAGACGCATGGTGGCGCAGACCAACCGACAGTCGAGCGGCGGATAGAGAGTCCAGTCCGTACGAAGTAAGAGGTCGTTCTCGGGTAAGATCTTCACGAGCGACATCGAGGTGCTGGATGATGATGTCTTCGATGGTCAGAGCCTCGGACGAAGCCTTGAGGACGCTCTCCGACGATTCTTCGATGAGATGCTGGAAGACGGGATCCGCGCCAAGGCGCGATCCAACCTCGGCCCAGTCGAAATCGGGCACGTACAACCAGAAAGAGCGAGAAGCCAATTGGCGTATGCCATCCTCGATGCACAGACAAAGTTGACGGGCCGTGTACGCCCAAGACTGAGCATTGCTGTCAGTGTCTAGACCGTATCATGATCGAAGCCTGCTAACCGTGAGGTGTCGGATTCGACTGGGCTCCATTGCCACGCTCGAGTCGATGATGAGCGGAACCACGAGCGAGAACGCGTTACTGTACTTGCGTAAGAGCCCATCCATGGCGGTGTTGGCCGATGCATAATTGGTTTGACCGGCGCTCCCAAAGAAGCCGGAGATGGAGGTGAACGCAATCAGCCAATCGAGCAATCGGATGTCGGTGACCCGTTCGAGTGTCGACATTGCTCCAGTTTTGGCATCAAAGGCGAGGTCGAACGACTGGTCATCTTGACGACCGAATGGTCGATCAATGAGGATCCCCGACAACAACATGCATCCGCCGATCGGGTTCTTGATGCTCTTGAACATGGTGTTCATAGCAGAAGTTGAAGTTGCGTCAACTGCCACCATACAAAGCTGTGATCCCGCATTAGGCTGAAATCAGACATCGACGCAGAAAAGCATCACCTCGAGGTCGGGCAGCGATTCGAGGTAGGCGAGCATGCAGATAGCCTTCGCATCCGCACGATCCACAAACTTCTGACGGCCGGTGCGCGAAGTGAGTACAATGTACCGAGCACCGTTCTGGAAGGCCTCTTAGCAATCGTCAACCACAGATGAAGATGTAACGTACCTCGTATAGCCATTCCGCAATGTCAACACCGAGAGATCCAGTGCCGCCAATGAGAACGTATGTTTTGGCTCTATCACAGAGCTTTCGAGATGAGGCGACTAGGTCACCCGGAGATGGTGCGTTCACTACCCAAGACAGTGGAGGAGCAGCTGGAATACTCGAAAGCTCGTTGAGGATGCCACTATCCAAAGCACTTTGCAGGGCATCGCCTATCAACCACGGCTGCGTTCGAAGAGTATATGAGACTCCTGTCTCGGGGTTGTTCCACGAGAAGAGACGGCCATTCTCCTTGAGGGTAGTGAGGAGAACATGGTTCGTCGAGTCGTCGTTGTATCCTGAAACCACGAGTCCTGCGTAACCCGTGTTGAGAGTACTCATGTCACAGGTCGATGCCAGTGACACATGGTTGATGTGCAAGGCAGCCAATATGTCGCAAACTCCACGCCCGACTGGAGTGTCCTCGTGCGTGACCAGAACCGGTGCATGACGGAAGGCCGAATGAAGGTAGGCCGGCTTGGTGAAGGCACGAGATCCCAGCGCGAGGGCAACAACCGCGACCGCCAGGAGCGGAGGCATACAATCCATGACCGAGGTGGCTGCTTCAGGCTGCTCTGCGCAGGCGACACGGTTCGCTACGGAGATATTGGAGATCGGCCCGGATGTGATGCCTATGAGGATCAGACCTGTGCTGAGGTCGCAACCAACGAACTCTCGAAGATCATAAACCCCTTCAGTGACCGTAAGAAGCTCGAGTCTAACATATGTATCGTCCTGAACCGGCGCCAGCGGTGGGTCGATGTGTACGAGTTGAAAGTCGTTGCTGACAGACCAAGTGTGCGATGGATCAAACCCGATGTGCTGTGACGCTCCTGCCATCGATACGAGTCGAGGAACACAGATGTGACCTTCTGCGTCGACGAAAACCTCCGGCTCGACCTGATCCTGCATATTCTCCAGTTGATGCAACGCGGCTTCGCGCTCCGTAGCGATCCAGTTGTCTTCAAACGCGACGAGGCGAATGGTCCAACCGGTGTACTCGCGACGAAGCGAGCGCGAGAAGCCGAACGCGCCGGTGTCGTTGAAATCGCAGGTGAACGTAATGGACTGATGGCGCCACGTTTGAAGCTCGTTGAATGCCTTCTGGATCATCATTTCTTCGCCTCGACGGTAGGTGAAGACGTGAGAGGTCATGAGATCTGTAGGATCGCGGTCTTCGGAATTGATCGCTGTGCGCTGTAGCTTTGCCTCCGTCCGCACGTAGTCGAGGTCATAACGTTGTTTTGGACTGGTAACAAGAGCGGTCCCATGTCGCTCAAGACCGAGTCCCTTGATGGTGACCAGAGGAACGCCAGTGGTAGTAGCGATGGTATAGTCGAAAGTGATCAGCGCTGTGAATAGAGTGAGAAACAATAATATTGTTGCGATAATGCAGCCACTTACTGGGTGACCAGGTCCTACGAACGATATGCGAGACGATGTTCTCGGGAAGACCTTGAGACATGGCGTCGTGAAGCACAAGTGAGTGCATAGTTGCTGGGAGGTAGTAGATCTGCGTATCACGATGGCACGTCATAGCTGGGTGAATCCCCACGTGTATTGCTGCGTCAAGGATAGCCGGGTGCAGGACGTATTGAGGATCGCTGATGAGGAGTTCAGCTTGAGACCCCTCCTTGATGCATATTAACTCACCTCCGACGCATCCCTTCCGTAAGACCGTTGATTTCGACCAAAGCTTCAGACTCGTTGAAGAACAAGGCCGTGACCCGACGGTACTCAGGACCATAGTCGGCAAAGTACCTGATGTCTTCGTAGAAACGAGAGGCTTCGAAGGGGCGACAGCGAGAGCGCACAGCGTTGACATCCATAACATCTGCAAGCCGGTCCGACTCGCTGATGTGGGTTGACATGTATCCCTCGGCATGTAGTCGCTCGAGCTAGTTGACGACGTCGACGTCAGAAAGTCTGCAGGAGAGCATGAGCAGTGACTCACGCTCGCTTCGCTATCGACGATCTCGGAGTGCGAGCTTGTGGAGTGTACAGTCCAGTGCGACTTGTTCAACCTCACTGCGACCGGCGTCGGTCGAGCCGCCGTGAGACCGAGCATGCTGTAGAACGATACGTTCCAGATCTTACGCGCACCGAACTCCAAAGCCTTTTCAATAGTTAGCGCAGCGCACACGGTCATAGATCAAATACGCTCTCACCATCTCGATATAGCCGGCAGCCGGCATGATTGGTGTCGACTTGATGATGTGGTCCGCAAGGCTAGGATGTGTCTCCGAATTGACATGAAGCTCCGGATAGTTGAGTGGGCCGTTTCTTGGACGCATGAAACGCTTGAGTTCGGACGTGGCGAGCTTGACAGGAACATGCTTCTTCTGGAAAGGATAGGCGGGCAACTGACGTAGGATCTCTGTTCTCTGATCCACAAGAAGAGCATAGTCAGGGTGATGATGGGCGGCGGCGAGGTGACCGAGGGAGTTGAGGAAAGCTCGGAGCTCCACATCATTCTCTGGCTTCTTGGGGTGCGGACGACGGAGCGGACAAGCAACGGTAGCATGCGGTCCGCATATACTGGAGAGGTAACTTGATAGGACGGGGTGGGGACCGATTTCAAGGTACGTCGCGTTCGGATGAGTCGATGCGATCGCTTGAACAGCTTGGTGAAAGCGCACGGGCCCGCGACTGTTCTTCCAAAAGTAATCGGCGTCTCCACCGGCCAACATAGTTTCACCAGAGGCGGCAGAATAGATGGTAGAAACGAGTGGTGCGAGTCTATGACGAGAATAGACGTCTGCAACGGCCGAGGAGTAAGCGTCTCTGCAATACTCCATCATCGATGAGTGCACTGCCACTCGAGTTTTCAGCTTTCGAGCGAAGATGCCCTTCTCCGTTGCGATCTGGACCATGCGATCGAGCTCGGCATCACCTCCAGACAGTGTGAGTGCATCGATGCCGTTGTAACATCCAATCTCGAGGGTACCGCCGTTCAACTCGTTGAGAACTTGTCCGATGATGGTGTCTGCCTCGGCTGATGAACAGCTCACGGCGGCCATGGAGCAACCGAGGCGTTCCAGAGGGGTCAGACCTTGACCACGAGCAATTGCAAGCTCCATGGTCATCTCCTTCGAGGCCGCACCGCTTGCGTACAAGACGGCCGTTTCGCCGGCGGAATGCCCAACGACAGCGTTCGGCGTCAAGCCCAGAACCTTGAGGGTGTCGAACAGAGCAATTTGGATGACGGTGAGGGATGGGAGTATGACGGCAATCGGCCATATATCGTCAAGGACAGTGTCGGGGTGGATAGTATGATCGAAAAGGCCGTACTTGATGATGAGAGAGTGGCCTGTCATGCGCTCATAGATGCCGTCGCATTCGAGCACAGACTCGCGGAAGACCTTGCATGTCCGGAAGAGCTCACGACCCACTAGACTGCGATGAGACACACATTCTGGACATACAGAGAAGAGCGAATCACTTACTGCCAATATGTTGAGGACCCTGTCCAGAGAACACGAAGACGAGATGACCAGGGTCCTTAGGCGCAAGTACGGGTTCCGTAAAACGAAGAGTCTCGGGATCCGAAGTCACAGCATGAGAGATCCAAGGCATCGAGCGAGCGCGTCTCCCATACGTGAGCGTGATGGCTTGCTCGTTCACACCTTCGTGTCGAAGTAGTTGAAGAGTGTCACTAGCCGAAGCCGCAGTGCGTGGGCTGAGACCACCACAGACGAAGAGAAGAGGGCGACCAGCTTTCTCCATCCAGAACTCGGAGCCCCAGCGGTGTGGTTTGGGGTGGGGTGGGCTTTCGATGATCGCGCTTCCGTTGGCTCCGCCGATACCCGAGCTCGTCATCGCCACGATATTACGACCATTGCGCTTCGGCAGAGGGGTGGCCTGGGTAGGCACTCGAAGGCGATACTCGCTCCACTTAATGTTCGGGTTCGGAACGTCATAATTGGCGTTTGGGGGGATGACTGAGTATTCGAAGATGCTCAGTACCTTGCTGAGAGACGCGAGGAAGGCGGTGATCTCGAGATGCCTGATGACCGTTTAGGAACATTAGACGGTCAGACTGTCGTACATTGCACTCACCCAATATTTCCTTTGACAGACCCGATGAGAACCTCTCCGTCGCGCTTGAACCAGGAGCCTGCCCAGTTGGCCTCTGTCGGATCGCCTTTCGCTGTGCCGGTGGCATGAAGCTCCACGAAGTCCACTTCCTGAGGGGAGCGGCCGGCCTGGCGGAACGCAGCCTCCATCGCCCTTTGTTGGGCGACGGCCACCGGTGCGCTGACGGGCGCCAGGGCTCCAGCAGAATTAATGGCAGAGCCGAGGATTGAGCCATAGATGCGGTCACCATCCCTCAGCGCAGACTCCAACGGCTTGAGTACAATGACAACGCCACCTTCCCCGCGAGAGAATCTAGTGCGTCTCGTCAGCTGTTGGGCAGGTGGGCCTCGAGGAGGAGGGCTCACCCATCGGCTCCCGCGTCGAACGGCTTGCAACGACCGTCGTCATTGACGATACCACCTTGCGTGTAGTTAAACCAGTCCGCCATCCTATGCTCAGCATCATTAACCTGGCATACAGCAAGGTATGAATGAAGACGTACCTGAGATTCAACTGGACACCCCCGACAACAGCCGCCTCGCAATCTCCCGCACGAATAGCTTGAGCGGCCAAATGCAGGGCGGTTAAGCTCGAACTACACGCCGTATCAACCGGAACTGAAGGACCGCGCAGATCGAGATGATAGCTGACACGGTTGGCGACCATGCTCGGTAACCCTGCGAATGACCCACGAGCCTCGTACTCATCCTGCCCGGAAATCGCAAACACATCATGAGCTACTCCGGATGCAAAGCAGCCGATTTGACGTCCTCGGTAGTCGATGCCAGAGTCGACCAGTGCGAGGAAGGACTATCAAAACTGTAGTTCGTAAGCACTCGCGTGAGTTTCTCATTAGACGTACCAGTTCGACAAGCTTCCGAGTCGATGCAGCCATGTGTCGAGCATCCTTGGACGTAATTCCAAATTCGACATGGTCGAAATCCTCGATGTTCTTGAGGAAGGAACCTCTGGTTGGAAGAACTTGGCCCAACGCATTCCCACGAAAACTATCGCATGGCGTGAGCGAATAACGATGATTGTACGAAAATCTGCTCACGCATTCTCGTTGAATCGATCCTCTGGGATGCGCTCATACGCCTGACCTTTCGCAAGCAAGAACTGGAAGAACTGCGAGTGGTTGAGGTTTTCAGGCTTGTCAACTCCACCTGGCAATTCAGCTGCTATGCCAACCTGTATGAGTATTAGCCGAGCTCATTATGAGTATAGAGAATGCCGTCACGAACTATGGCTATGGGTGCGACTTCGATCGCCATGAGAAGATAACAAACTAATCGCGGACTAGGTGGGCTTATGAGGCGCGCGCTGCTCGGAATCTTTCCCGATGATGTAGGAAATGATCAGAGAATCCTGAACACCTTGGCATGCAACTCCAGCCGAGCCAAACCGGATCAGCACACTGCAGGTGAAGCCAGAATCACACGGCAATGGGGTCCCTCCCATCTCGAAGCAGCCCGGAGCCGGCACTAGACGTTCTTATCACAATAAGATGAGGGCTGCTTTGCAGTGGGGCTGGCCGACATGCGCGAAGAGGAACTCTGGTCCAGAAGTAGGGAAGAAGAAGGGTCGTCGATGTCACGTGGGTGTAAACTTCTACCGCTCGCTGCTCGGCGTCTGTTCGCTCCTTGCTCCGAGCTCTGCATATCGTTCTAGACTCTGGTTACAGCTCGACCAACGTTTTCTATTGAGCGGTGGTTGAGAGTTTGGTAAAGCCTATAGAGGTTGTGTGGATATACGCATGGAGTATCGGGTCTGTCCTCTCACGAGGTGTAGTTTCATCTCGAAGCCTGATGTAGAAAACGGGTGGTCAAAGCCGTGCGGATTATCGTTCCCCACCTTTGATGCTTGGAAAGATCTGTGTGTCTTGGCAACACTCTTGATGCCAGCGAAATCGCGCATCAACTTCAAAATAGGGCAGCTTCCCTTCTGAGACCAGGATGCGCGGAATCTGATCCTTGCGGCTGTCTTGCAGATGAACTCCGCAGATCAAACATAGTGAAGAAGCATATGGCTCACTTGGACCACCGACCCGAGCGACATCTTAGGGAAAATCAGGTGGACATATGTCAAGGACGCTCGAATCTCAGTTGCTGTTGCAACTGATCCGCGGCCGGCGCGCTTCTGCTGACCCACCCTGCTCTCATTTCGTGACTTCACACGCTTCACGATTCGGGATTCGCTCTCTCCGCAGTACCCGCGCAGTTAATCTTGTGCTTCACTGCCTACCTCATCGCCCTTGAGCCTGACCGCGCCTTAAATGACTGATCATCTTCTGGGCTCTCCCCGCTCGGCCTAGCCTGAGAACTCATCCACTCAAATCACGATATGTCCGCCTTAGTGGATACTTCTACGGAGGAAAAGGCATCGAGTATCCATACTTCGGTGCATGATGCAACACCCGTGGTCCGGGATGGAGGTTTAGCCGGATGGATCACTGTTTTCGGCGCATTTTGCGGTCTGTTCGCGACGTTTGGGCAGCTCAACACGTTCGGAAGCTACCAAGCGTACTACATCGAACATCAACTTGCCGACCATTCTGCTTCTGATATCTCGTGGATCGGCTCTCTTCAGCTTTGGACACTTTTCTTCTCGGTGAGTGACGTGAAGTGAGATTGCAATAGCTGAGGACTAAATTCAGTACTCAGGGCATGTTCATTGGCCGTATTTTTGATGCCTACGGACCTCGGCGTCTGATCCTCTTGGGAACTGCATTCACTATCCTCAGCTTCCTCGCCACTTCTTTCTGCACGCAATACTATCAGTTCGTGCTTGGGCAGGGCGTAACCTTGGGGATAGGGACAGGTCTCGTGTAAGCAACCCCGTACGGTGGCGAAACAATGGCTGTGTTCACTCACCTCCCCTGCAGTTTTTATCCAGCCGTGAGCTCCGTTCAAACTCACTTTGTGCGGATGCGAGCCACCGCTGCAAGCCTAGCGGTCACTGGATCCACCGGAGGAGGGATCGTCTTCCCCTTAATACTGGAACACCTAATCCCTCGCGTCGGCTTCGCGTGGGCGGTGCGTGTATCTGGGGCTGTGGCACTTGTGTGCTGTCTTATTTCGTTCGCGTGCTGCACGAGTCCCCTTCCTCCACGACAGCCCAGGCCGTTCAGAGAGGTGATCGAGTCACTCAAGGATTTTAAGTATACAATGTTCTCCGTTGGTTGTGCAATCATTTGCTTCGGTGAGCACCTCGCTACCATATCTTTCATGAGACACTTACAGCTCCCAGGCATTTTCATTCCCTTCTTCTACGTGGCGCAGTACGCTGAGCAAGTTCTCCACGCATCGAGTGCGCGGGTCTTCGCCCTGAACTCTGCGATGAATGCCGGCTCAGTGCTCGGGCGACCGATACCGGGCCTTCTCGCAGACGCGGTGGGTCGCTACAATGTCTTCGGGCCTGCAGCCTTTATCTCCGGCATCTTGTGCCTGTCACTATGGCTACTGTCGACGAGCTATACCTCGCTGATGTGCTTTGCCGTCTTCTACGGCTTCTTCTCTGGCGCAGTCATGTCCCTCACACCCCCATGTGTGGCACAAGTCTCTCGCCCAGAGCAGATGGGCATGCGCGTCGGGTTGGCGTATGCTGTAATGTCGGTCCCGTAAGTGACAAATTTGAGAATTGATCCTATTGTGCTCACATTGGGACTCGATGTAGATCCCTGGTCGGTGGTCCCATCGCCGGTGCTATTTCTGAGCAGCAGCACGGCTCATACCACGGGATGATCATCTTCGCTGGGGTGACTCTCATAGCCGGTGCACTCATCAGCATGCTTGTCAGATTTGCCATCAACCCTCGTCTCCTAGTCAAAGTGTGAGGATCGCATGATTGAATTATGCTTGTCAAATTCTCTGCAATGATATATTGAACACTCTGTTCGAACTAACCACCGACCCCATTTGTGTCACACGCTTTGTCTCGTTCTTCAACCGTGCGTGTATGCCACTCGTTCTCATGCTCAAAACATCAGTAGGTCCGCTATCGACGAGGAAATGAGTGGGCTATATGCAAGCGTTTGTTTGATACAAGCGTTGGACAGCAGTGTATCCGAGTGCTGGAAAGTGATCGACAGTCGACGTGTTACCATAAAACAGCCAAATATCTTCTACATGCATCCTAATAAAATATATGTCCGAGTGAAAGACGGTATAACCGATACGACACATGATCTGAATATCCGGATTCTCACTATTCAGTCCCAGCTCTTTGAGGATGTCAGATCTGCGCCCTTGCCAGAGGCGTCCATCCCGCCCAGCTCGATGTCAGAATGCGGTGCAGCGACGCTGAACTCGTCACGGGTCACCTGGACGCGCATGGCGAGTTGGGGTCCGCGTGCTGCTGCCGCATGGCGCGATGAAGGTCCGGCTGACCCTTGTGTAGTCACGAACTGGGAGATTACTCGCCCCATTCCGACGCGCAGAGTGATCAGGCTGAAGGAGATGCCGGTTACGGGCGAGGTCTGACACGTGGAAGTGAGCAGGAGGACGGAGAGCAGGTCCTGCGTGTACGTACAAATGCCAAGGAGGTGAAGTTAGCATTGCTGTGTATAATGCATCCAACCATCGAGATGAAGTTGAGGGCACTGCCGTAGATGAGGAACTGCTCGAGTCAAAGTCAGTCATGTGGACGTACCAGTAGAGACCAGCTCCTTCAATGACGACGACTAAGATGGGCTACAAGACATAATGAGAACATGATAGACAGACCGTCGAGTTCAGTACTTACCGCCAAGCTCTTTACTCCCGCGTCCTTGAGGGCCCGGTCTCTCCGGAGGATCTTGAAAGCCATCAGGCACACCGCCATCACGTTCGTCCTTCGCTATGGTCAGACTTCACCATCTTCGAGGCATGGGAGTATACACGTACATAAGTGTCAAGGTGAACGCAGTGATGATCCACCTGTGTCCCAGTCAGTACTGCGACGGATGACACTTGGACGAACGGACGCACGTCCCGGTCGATGTCGCAAACACATTTTCGCCGAGAGTAGCTTCCGCAAATCCGATGCAAACGATGATGACCGAGACTATTGCCAGCGTTAGTTTCAAAGTGCCGCTGTAAAGAACAGCGAAGCACACACCGGTGGTTGCGATGAGCGTGAGGAAAGGGAGGATGACAACCCAGACGTTGCGGCTCCAGATGATGTACAGGCGGTACAGCTGTTTTAGTCGTTAGTAAAGCGAGCTTTGAGAGCGTGAGACGCACCAGCAGAAGGTCAAGGACCACGATCTCGGACACGAATAATGCCACACGGAATACGCCACGCGGCTCGCTGAGACGCGCGTAGAAGGTGATAGGTAGAGCAGGTTGCGTGTCAATGAACGCCGCCCAGAGTCTTGACATGTCGATGACCCAGTGCTGAGCCCAGGTTCGTCAACGAGCAACACTTCGGAGCAGTTGCGCCAAACATACAACAGTCACCAGCAGGAAGAGAAACACTGAGCCAATGAAGAGAATGCTGGTTGCGAGCGGCCGGCCAGCAGCTTGCCTATTCTTGCGAAGCACAAAAATCGTCGCAGGAAACATGAAGAGCAAGTAGAAGCCTAGGCATGTCAGGGTCACCGGTAAGGCATGCGCTCATAGAACGGCTTCTTACCATACAGGACAGTCTCTCCGATCGCGCCGACGAGCTCCGCTTGGTCGAGGGTGTATGAGGATGACATCTTGGGCTCACGCGCTCGCGGGGCAAAGTATTGATGAGGTGAGGCAGCGACGCCTCCGACAGCTACTTGGCTGCTTCATATGTCAGATCACCAGGGAGAGGGCGACCCACTTTGCGGTGCCTTCTTCACGACGCAGGGCATCCAGCAGTAAAGATGATGTCTGTACTCTGAGGGAAACGGCCTAGAAGTAGCCCGGCGGTGAGATTGCCGAAGTCGAGCACCCTCATGTCCGCCGATGCTGCGGACACAGGTGATGCAGTTCACGGCGAAGGAAACGACGCAATTCACAGGGCAGTACACGGTGCGATGAACGGCAAGAGCGAGAGCAACTCGGACGCAGGCAGAAGGCGAGAGCAACTCGGACGAAGGCAGCAGGCGGACGAAGAAGCAACAGGCGCTCGATGGTCTCCCTCTCACTCTCTCACGCCACCTGCCGCGCAATTTCCACCCATTTGCCACAAAGATAATGCGGTGCAGCACATAAGCTGTAAACTGGAGCCAACGCGCTTGCTATCCTCGATTCATCTATACTTACGAAGGCTGCTCACCGGAGCCGGCGACCCTTCTCCTCGGATCATAGTGGAAATGCTGGACGCCCGCGCTTCACAACGATCTGAACTGGCTCATAGAACTCGCGGGCCATCCATACCCTCGAACCTTGCTCGTCGAGTGGGTTTTGATCAGCGAGTCAACGTGGGCGGTAGCAGTACACCTCATACCGCTGCTCTTCTCATGTCTCAAAGTGAGTTCCATCCAGCAACGTCATATATCGCAACTGAACACGCGGAAAAGCTGTACCTTGACAGAACCTCACTATTCACACCCGCGCTCTATACACTTCGCACTTCTCCTGCTACTCAGCCACTTCGACATCGTTCAGCATGGCTACGATTCAAATGACCTACGCTCGCCCGCCCCTCGATGGCTCTCTCACCGTCCCCGAGATTTTCGACTGGCATGGCGAACACAACTCCCAATACCCGCTGTTCGTGTACCCGGAGGACAGCGGCGCACTCAGGCATCTCACGATGAAAGAGTCGAACCACGCGATGCATCGAGCCGCACGACACTACACATCCTTCTTCACTTCGCTTGGACATGCGCCATCCGTGCACAGCCCACCAGTTATCGCGATTTTTGCTCTCACCGGTGAGTCCATACGCCTTTGATATTTGAGGAGGATATCATCTGATGGGCGTTCGCAGACACCGTCACTTACTTTTGCACATGGATGGGCGTCGCCCGTGCGGGGTATACCGTTTTCCACATCTCCCCTCGCAACTCGGCTGCAGCGCTCGCGCACCTCCTGCAACGTACAGACGTAGCGCACATTTTGACGTCTAGCGAGCCCAGCATCAAGGCCGTGGTGGAAACCGCCATGGAGAGCATCGGCATGGAGGGAGCACAACGCGAGACCTTTGTCTCTGAGATGCCAGACTTCGAGAGTCTGTTCAAGAACGAGCCGGATTTTGAGCTCATGCCCAAAAGGACATTCGATCCGGCCGCTATCATATGCTACATTCATTCTTCTGGTCAGTGGAAAGAGTGTACCTATAGTATGAGTCTCATGAGTAACATTCAACATCAGGTACCACGAACTATCCTAAGCCGGTCCCCGTGAGCGAGCTCGACCGCTCACAGTAGTCAGAAAGACTGACGCCGTGCAGTACAAGAACAAGACCTACGTGGGGATTCGTCTAGTTTGTGGGTGTCGTTCTTCTCTCCTCATTCCCAGGGTCTCACAAGCAGTGAAACAGTTGAGGGTGCACACGACTTCCAGGGTCAAGTACTCGCTGTGCAGTCCTTGTCCATGTTCCATGGTCTTGGGATCGTCTCGGTAGTGATGGCAGTGAGTATGCATCTCTTCGCTTCAGTAGTAGATCTCACCGACACGAACGGGAAGGCTTCTACCGGGGTCGTCTTTTCGACGTTCAAACCTCAGCGGCCAGCTGTGATGGCGACGCCAGACGCGGTATGGCAAAGTGCTGCCATGACACGTGCTACCTATATCTTCGTCGTGCCTTCTATCATCGAGGTCGGAGACTTCGTTGTAGTGCGCTATTGTATCTGATCGTTTCTCTAGGTGTGGGCGCGTGATGCGACCAAGGTGGCTAAACTTGCCGAGTATAAAGGGCTCTTGTACGGAGGTGGTCCGTTGGCTGCCGCGACAGGAAACTTCCTCACAGAACATGGCGTACAGGTCTATGTGACCTACGGAGCGTACGTTCTATGTTCTTTGGAGTAACCGAACTGCGTTGAGCTGCTCAATTTCCAGATCTGAGAACGGTATGAAGGCGCCGATTCTTCCTGGTGAGTCTTCCTCGTCTTTTTCTGTTCTGCGAACGGAAGTTCATTAGCCCTCAGCACCGCCAGGCATGGACTGGGAGTACTTCACCATCTTGCCATCTATCCACGACGAGTGGATTGACTACGGGAACGGCACCTATGAGCTCGTCGTCGTGGACTCGCCGACACATACCCCTCGTCTGTTCAACACAAAGTGGAACGGTACCGATGCATATGCCACAGGCGATTTGCTAATGCCCCATCCTACAAAGGAAGGCTTCTGGAAGATCTTCGGCCGAGCGGACGACCAGATCATGCTTTCTAACGGTGAAAAGGTCAGTGCAACAGCCAATGATCGTGTTGGGTACTTAGGAGCTTCATGTTGTAGACTAACCCTGGACCGCTCGGTGCGTTTTACTCTGGCTGCGGTTGGTTGCTGCTGATCGCGGGTGAGTAGAGGACATTTTGTGCCAGAACTCGAAGATTCAGGCTGCCATCATGTTCGGACGAGGACGGTTCCAAAGTGGGGTTATCATTCAGCCTGCTGCGGAGCACACTCTCGATCCACGGGACGAGAAGGCACTCGCCGAGTTCCGAAGGGCGATCTGGTAGGCGCACAGTCCATCATCAGCCTTCCCTGGGAAGACTAATGGGATATAGGCCAACTGTTGAGAAGATGAACGAGTTTGCTCCACAGCACTCGAGACTTTTCAAGGAAGTAAGATTACAAAATTGTCTGTGACGAATTTCTTAATAACTGTCCACTGTACTAGATGATATTGGTCGCTCACCCCGACAAGCCGTTCCTCTATACTCCAAAGGGAAGCATGCGTCGGTCCGCAACTCTGGACACGTATGATGCCGAGATCGACGCTGTCTACGAAGCAGTAGCCGAGGCCGCTCAAGAGGACATCTCCACACCATCGGACTGGTCCCTTGAAGCTTCTATCCCTTTCGTGCGCCAAGTTGTGTCCGGTGTCATGAAAACGAAGGTCGAAGACGAGGACGATCTCTTCCAGCATGGATGCGACAGGTCGGATCCAGCCACCTGTCCATCGTTCAGATAACTGACGGTGCCCTGCGACCAGTCTTCAAGCCACTTGGATCAGGAATACGATTTCTCGTGCCGTCCGGGACTCATCCGCCTCGTTCATCGGCATCGTCCCAGAAAGTCTGGTCTACTCTCATCCGACGATCAAAGGTCTCGCTACCTTCTGCTCCACTCCACTCGTCCCAGGTGCCACCACTGCGGATGAACAGGACGCAAAACTCAAGACGATGCTCGAGCTTGTCGACAAGTACTCTAAGAACCTGCCGGCGTTCACTCTGTCTCCGTCTGAGAGTCCCCTTCCTGAGCACTTCACCGTACTTGTGACGGGCACGACGGGCAGCTTTGGGAGCAGCCTACTTGCGGCACTCATCTCATCGCCATCGATCGCTGCCGTGTATGCCCTCAACCGGCCATCTTCCAACGGCGAGAGCCTTCATGCACGGCAACACCAAAGTTTCGTTGAACGCGGTCTGGACGAGGCCCTTTTGGAGTCGGAGAAACTCAACCTCCTGGAGTCCGATCTGTCGCAACTAGACCTGGGTCTGCCCGACGATATCTTGGAAAAGGTATGTGCTTCGGTTCGAAAGGGCTCAGGACATGAATATGTCTGACTGCTTTACCCAGATGCGCTCTTCCGTGACTGCTATTATACATAACGGTATATCCAAACATATATGTCCTTTTGATGGAGGCACTGATGCTTCCTTAGCCTGGCGTGTTGACTTCAATCTCGCCCTGGCCTCGTTCGAGTCTTCGCTCATGGGTGTGCGGACCTTGCTGGAGTTCTCTGTTTCGACACATCTCGCCAAGCCGCCTCGCATCGTGTTCACGAGCAGCGTCTCTGTGCTACGTGGTAAGCTAACATCGCACACGGCTCCAATTCTTTCATTCTGATATTTGACCAAGGGCTCGAGCGAGATGGACCCGTCGCTGAGGTGGAGATGGAGGATCCTGCAGTGGCGGTTGGCACGGGGTACGCCGAGTCGAAATGGGTGGCCGAGCGTGTCCTCGCTCGAGCATCTCAATCGGTGCCCGTCTTGGAGACCGTTGTTGTCCGTGTTGGTCAACTCGCCGGCGCACCGTCTGGCGCTTGGAACGCCAATGAGTGGTTCCCGGCAATCGTGCGCTCTGGGCCTCTTTTGGGCTGCCTCCCCGAGCAGGATGCGGTACGTCCCCGCGCTGTTCAGAGGGCATATACGCTGACGTTTGTGTTGCGACAGGACATCGCCTGGATTCCTCTGCATGCGGCCGCTAACGCCATCCTGGAGATGACGATGGCGCCTGTAGCACCCACCGTCCTGCACCTAGCCCACCCACGCCCCGTGCCGTGGTCTTCCGTTCTCGAAGTCGTCGCACGCGAGCTCGGCGTACGGCTTGTGTCGTATGCGGAGTGGCTCCGCACACTCGAGGAGAGCGTGAAGGATCCCAGCAAGAGCGAGGTCGACCACATGCGTGCCAATCCGGCGCTGCGCCTGCTGCCGTTCTATCGGAGCTTGCAGGAAGCCCGAGCACAACCCGGATGCGAGGCGATGGACCTGCCCCTCATGGACACGCACCGTGCGCAGGAGGTCGCGCCCGTGCTGAGAACCATCCCGCAGCTCGGGGAGGCGGATGTGCTCAGCTGGCTATCGTTCTGGAAGGCGACTGGCGTGTTGTGATCGATCACGTCGACGAAGTGCTGTTATGTACCCAGCTTGTAAGAGTATGTCGCTTGAACAGACCTTGCTTGTCATTCTTCAACAGGCTCCCTCTTCCGTCACTTACGTTGACTCTGAGTCTTATTCTATGGAAAGCATAGATGGTCGTGCGAAATGCGCAATTATCACTGCTCTTCGTCGTCCTCCCACAACACATCCTCTTCCGCCTCCAGCGCCTCCGCCTTCCGCCGGTCTCGCACCCCGGCCCATACGCTCAACGCCAGTGCCAGAGTCGTGGCACCGACCGTCAACCGCACGCTATGCGCGTAGCACGCCGCACCGAGCACGCACTGCACATCGCTGCCCACGCCACCGCGGACCGTCAGCACCGGTGCCGACGGGGGCGCCGCCGCGTGGGCGTCGATGTCGGCGCCGAACGCAAGCGAGAACGCGTTGCCGCCGAGGAGCGGCGCGAGCGAGAGGAAGCCCCAGTTCTCGGAGAAGTGCGCTGCGCGCGCGTCAGCGGGGCGCGCGATCATGCTCTAGACGAAACACGCACCGAGGCCGAACCACTCGCCGCTGATTGTGGGGCAGAGCCCGAAGAGCCCGCCGTACGAGAGGCCGAGGAGCGCGCTCGTCCGCCAGAGCACGGCCACGTCCGTCTCCGCCAGGAGCGCGAGCTGCGAGATGAGAAAGAGGCTGGCGACGAGGACGAGGCAGTAGGCACGGCGGCCATGCGAGGTGTTGTGCACAAAGTCGGCGAATAAGCCTACTTATACATCAGCGCCAGGAATCATCCAGCAAGCTGCTGCCTTACCGATGAGGATCCGGCCCAGGCAGTTCCCGACACTTACGGTCGAGACCTGCGCCGCCTGCGTCTGAGCGGCCTTCTTGGGGCCAAGCACGGTCTTGCCCGCGAGCGCAAGCGCCTGCGTGACCGAGCCGACGTTGTTGATGTACATGATGCCCGTCCCCGCGAGGAGCGCGATGATGCTGAAGAGCAGCCAGAAGTCGCCGTGCCGCCACAGCTCGCGGCCGGGGATGTCCGCGAGCTCGCCGACGTGCAGCTTGGCCGGCGCCGCCTGCTCCGTGTCCTCGATCGGCAGCAGGCGCGTATTTGAGTCGTCGCGCTGCCCGCGCGGACGGGCGGGGCTCGCGGTACTGCGCTTGCGGGCGTGGCTGTGGCCGTGGGCACGCTCGAGGGCAGCGCTCGGAGGGACGCGGCGGACGAGCCAGAGCCCGAGCAGCATCGGGAGCGCTGTGCCCAGGCCGAGAAGGAGGAGGAAGGAGGAGGTGTCGTCGTGGAAGAAGGTGTGGGAGAGCGTCGAGAACAGGAAGGCCGAGAGGCCGAAGCCCGACAGGACGAGCCCGTTCGCGGTCGCGCGCTGCGACAAAGTTAGATCATAGGCCTCAGGCTATGCATGAGTCATGCTTACCGAGCGGTCCGGGAACGACTTGGCGGCGGTGTTCAGCGCGCCGGCCAACCCTCCATTCCCACCAATGCCGGTCATAAAGCTGCACATTATCAGGACGTAGAAGCGCCATGCAGGGAGTTCTTCTCCTTCGGGAAGACCGGCGTCGTACACGGCACGGATCCCTAGGTATCCAGTGAGGAGGAAGACGAAGCCTATGATGAGGAGGCCCTTCGGGCCGCGCCGATCGGCTATGCGACCCCAGATCGGCGCCGTTGCGTACACGCCCACTGCGAAACAGTGAGATTCAGGCATGCATACAGATGTTTGAGATACTCACGGTTACCCGCCAGACCGATTACATTGAGCTTTGTATGATTAATATGGAGCTGGCTTCCCAACTGGGGAGCATAGGCTGGCGGATGTGTATCAACGGCTGCCCAACTGGATCATGGGATGTCATACCTGAGTATACCTATGCTTTATGTTAGTACGGAGGTGCGAGACAGACAGTGATCACGCACGTAGTTGGTTCCGGACCCAAGAGCCACGAATATGCACGCGAGCAGGACGGTCACTCGCTCGCGCGTGAGCAGAACCGGCACAGGAGCGGCCCCGACGAGCTCAGACATCTAGCCAGACTTATACAGTTGATGTTGTGAGCTATGTTGAAGGAGACTTGTGCAAGGACGAGAGCTCCGCACTGCCGGGGAGGGTGGTGATAAGGAGGAGGTCAACCGCGTGAACCGCACTCCGCAGCTCGTTGTCCGAGTCGTCCGAATCTCTCTGACCATGAGCTCATGCCCCTTTGCTTCCTCCCACCACACGATGGCTTCAAGTCTCACGATCTCAGCCGCTTGCGACTCACGAGTAAGCTTTGGAACAACATGATAACTACTGGCGCGGCTCGGGATCATATCTTCGGTGCAGATCATTGAAGCATACCGTATCTTGGCGTCTACCTCTTCATTTGGGGTACAACTTGTTTAAATATGCTGTGCCTCATACGTGCGGGCCATTATTCTCCCGTCATATCCCGCTGGTGTGGCAAAGTGAATGCGGAAGGAAAGCGCTGCAGTGACGGCATTTGCATCCGCATGTCGCGCGTCGGCGCCTGCAGCGTGCACGCGTTTCTCCTCCTTCCCGACTTCGACACCATGCATGACTCTGCTCTGCCCGATAACCGGCATCCATGAACGAGATAAAGACGCGCCGACAGCGATTGCCGCATCGTACACTCCCTGCTATCCACGATGCTTGGTCTCCGCACACGACTCGTCGCGGCGCTCGCACTGCTCGGCGGCGCGTCCGCGTTCATGTCCAAGGCTGAGATGCGAGCGCGCCAGGCAGCTGCAGCCGAGCGGTTCGAGGCGCGCATGCACCCGTGCACGAGTGAGCACAAAAAGTACGAACCGGGCGCGGGCGTGAAGAACATCACGTTTACGAACCCTCGGGCATCTGGTGCGTCACCTATCGATCTGACAGCGCTCGTTTCTGATCATATGCAGAGTTCTATGTCGACGGCAAGACCATCCCGGACGTGGACTTTGACGTCGGCCCAAGTTGGGCTGGCCTCCTCCCGATCAGCAACAAGACGGGGGAGACACGCAAGCTCTTCTTCTGGTTCTTCCCACCGGGACCCGAAGGGTCCTTGGACGATCTTACATTCTGGACGAACGGTGGTATGTTCAAGTCCTGCTTCCACGTCTTCGCACTCTCCTCCCATCAACTCCCACCCTTCTTCTATACCCGTCAACCTTTTCTCATTGTTCTCACAGGACCAGGCTGCTCCTCCCTGGAGGGCTTATTACAAGAATCGGGTCCATTTCAATGGCAATGGGGGCAGGCGAAGCCCACCGTGAACCAGTACAGCTGGACAAATGTGTCCTCGATGCTCTACGTCGAGCAACCTGTCGGCGTCGGCTATTCGCAGGGCACACCCGACATTACCGACGAAGACGGTCTCGCAGCCGAGCTCGTCGGGTTCTTCCAACAGTTTTTGGAGGTGTTCAGCGAGATGAAGGGCAAGAAGTTCTGGTTGACGGGTGAAAGCGTGCGTTTTCTCTTTCTACTGACTATCTTGGAGCGTAGAGCTAACTTTGAACATAGTATGCTGGCTACTACGTCCCATGTAGGTTCCACTTGGACGTGATCTTCGTACTCACGCTCACCTTACCGTGTAGACATTGCCAACTACATCTACGAGAACCCTACCCAACTGGACCTAAATCTTCAGGGCATCTGGATCTCGGACCGTGAGTACATTTTTCCCACCTCGTTCCAATTCACTGACATCCACCTCAGCCGTGATTGCCTGGGACCAAATGCAGACCGACGTCCCCGCACTCGCGTTCGTCAAGGACTACGCACACGTCTTCGCCTTCCCGAACAGCACCATGGCCATGCTGCAGAACATGTCCGACACGTGCAACTACACGAACTACGCGGAGACGTACGCGACCTACCCGCCGAAGGGCCCGCTGCCGCTTCCGAGTGGGAGCCTGAGCACGCGGATCCCGCACGGGTGCGACCTCTACAACACGATTTTCTCAGCCGCACTCGAGATCAACCCCGCGTTCAATGTCTACCGCATCTTCGACGTCGTGTGTTCCCTCAACTCCTCCTCTTCCTCTCTCACGTCCGCTGACACGGGAAGTAGTACCCGGTCCTCTGGGACGTCCTCGGCTTCCCGGGCTCGTTCCCGAATGTGCAGTCGCCGATCTACTTCGACCGCGAGGACGTGAAGCGCGCGATCCACGCCCCGCTCAACTCGACCTGGACCGAGTGCTCAAGCGAGCGCGTCTTCCGCGGGGGCGACAAGAGCGTCCCGAGCAGCCTGAGCGTGCTCCCGAACGTCATCGAGAAGAGTAACCGCACGGTCATCGTCAACGGCCTCGCGGACTACTGCATCCTCGCGGGCGGGACGAGGGTCGCCATCCAAAAGTACGGCGCTCTTCTTCTCGATTGTGCGTTGCTGACAGCGAGGGACGCAGTATGACGTGGGGCGGGCTGCAGGGCTTCCAGACGCCGATCAACACGTCGAACTTTGTCGTCGACGGGTTCGGCCCCGCCGCGGGCAACATGCACACCGAGCGCGGGCTCACGTATGTCGAGGTGGTCCTGAGCGGCCACATGGTGGGTACCTTCGTTTAGTGAATAGGTCAGTCCTTTGCTCACAAAGACGTATCTAGGTGCCTCAGTTCAGCCCATGGGTGAGTGATTTGGTTGTGATGGTCGATGTGACATACTGACGAACCCTTACAGAGTGCCCTGCAGATTATGCAGTACCTACTTGGTCAGCGCGCGTCGCCGTCGTCCTAGACACTGTAGATGGCGATGGTAGCTAAAACAGGCACATTGCCCTCCTTGATCAGCGCCTCTTGCCGCTATCCTTACATTGAGCACACTTGAGGCGACTTTTAACGAGCTCTTTCACACTTAGCAATGTGACACGGGCAACTTTGCACGCTATCCTCATGCCCCCATATGAATGAAGGTCGCCCACCTATCCGGCGAGTATCCCTTTGCTCGCAGCGCACTGACAGTGTGATCGAGTGCGTAAGCGATCGAATCCACGTTGATGTTCTCTCCTTCGAAAAGTTGCTCACAGAAGTGCCTGGCTACGAACGGGCCGTCTTCGTCGTTCATCGACCTATGTCTATCGGTTCGATGTCCTCTTGGGCCTGTCCAGTGACATCTCACCATATTGTCGCGACGACACTCCTATATTCCGCAAACAGCATCGCCGCCGCCAAGTGGACGGCCTTGTTGGCATGCACACGATCCCCTCTTGCCGTCGCGCATGCACTGAGGAACGCAAAGAACGGGTCCTTCAGCTGTAGCTCCACCAGATCTGAGACGCTCAAACTGCCGCTGCTCAGGCAGAATCGACTCTTGTGCGGCTCGGCATCGTCATGTATGCCGCGACATGCGAAATGCGCTATTTGGCATGACTGAAGCTCCGACAGAACCTCAGATATGATGATGGTATTCGAGTCAAGGTTGCCAGCCGATGAGGCTCCTGATGCAGTGACTAGGTCGACAACGGAGTTCACTTCGGATCTAAAACATCGGAGAAGTGGTAAGTTGGACTCTGAAGCACGTTCAACAGCGATAGCTAGAAGCCCAATGTCTTGAGAAGTATATGAAGTCGTGCCCTTTCGTGCTTGGATCAGCGCATTGAGCGTAGGTGTGTATGACGAAACCGCACAGTCCGAACAGCCTTCTTGATTCAAGCCTTCGTAGATCCCGGCTGCATGAAGGGGCACACACGTAAGAGCCCCTGTCGGACACCAGTGGATCCGAGGGCGAGCTTGACCTCGCGCCTTCTGCATAGAATCGTCAGTTAAATCCTCAGAACGAAGCTCAAACTATATGTTCACAGAGAGTCCAAGCTGCTGGAAGATCGGCTTTACAAGCAGCTTCCACAGCTTGGCAAGCGGACTGTACAGCGTTTGTTTGGACATATGCATGCCACGCTCAGTGGTAGACCCCAGAGAGCCACGAGTCACTGGAGCTGAACCCTGCAGAGTCACAATGTGAAGGTTCGACTCTTTCAGGCTGGGAATGGAGAGGTAGTGTAGAGCCTTTTCGTCAGCTGTGATGATGACTGCGTGACATATATCCTGATCCGCAACAAGCACTACAACAGGACCTTCAGCAGCTACGCCAAGGAGTGTCTTGGAACTTGGTCCTTGCATGAAGTCACTCATACCAGGTAGCAAGCGAATCTGGCTGATGGTTTTCTGCAGCTGGTTGCGCTGCGCATAGAGTGTATTGCAATCAGTGGGTGGCAGAGTACACATGTCAGTGCCCTGCAAGGTGCGATGGCCTGCGCCGCCAATCAGGTGACGCATTTGATTGGCATGCTCTTCAGGAACATTGTTAAGGTCAGGATGCCGCACATGAAGCATTTGGGACCATATCACGCCTCTTGCGTGCTCGAGGAGCTGGAATGCTGTCGGAAGCCGGTCAAGATGAAGGGCAAGCTTGAGAGCGGCTGGACCAAGGACACTGCCACGGAGTGTGCGCTGAAGCTGCGCCGATGCTTCAAGTGCAAAGCCAGCTACAAGATTGACGACATTGAGAGCACTGGTATGCAACTCGAGAAGTAGGAGCTGTTGCGGTGGGGACATAGACAAATATGATAGTCGCAGAATATGGGGTACAGCAGCGGCAGTCACTTGGTTGATATCGTCGCATGAAGGTGCATTGAAAACATGATTGAAATAGCTGAGGACGCGCTCGAAGGGAAGGGTATGTGGCGAGTATTCAGACACCCAGATGAGTTCATAGTAGTGCCTCCATCGAGCAGGATGTCTAGGCGGGAGTAGAACAAGGGTCTCCTATTGAAGCTTGGTGGCGCGGTCAAGCAGCACACTGTCGCGCGTCTGCTCGTAACTTGTTGTGAGCAAGTTGCCAAGACACCCACACCAAAAGGGTCTATCTGGATGACCATGTGGATGCAGATCCAGTGCCTCCTGATTGAGCTCGATGGCATGGTCAAGCAGCGCAGTGTCGCCTCTCTTCCTGTAGCTCGTTTTGAGTGCGCTGGCAAGATTCACACACGATGACGCTCGTTCCGGATGACCAACTGGACACAGATCTAGCGCCACCGGCTGAAGCTCGAGAGCCTGGTCTAAAAGTGCGCTGTCACTCGTTTGATGGTAGCTTGTTGTGAGTGAGAGGGCAAGATTGCTACACGACGACAGTCGGTCTGGATGGCCGACCGGACACAGATCTAGCGCCTCCTGCTGGAGCTCGATGGTCTGATCTAACAGTGCGCTGTCACCTGTCTGATCGTAGCGTGCTATGAGCGAGACGGTAAGATTTGCACCCGACGATGCTCGGTCTGGATGACCGACTGGACGCAGACCTAGTGCTTCCTGCTCAAGCTCGATGACATAACCTAGCAGCGTACTGTCACCCGTCTGGTCGTATCGTGTTGAGAGTAGTGGCATGGCGAGATTAAGACACGATGTCGCTCGATCTCGGTGACCTGGCGGAGATAGACTCGGATCAAGTACCGTTTGGTACATCTCTATACACGTCGCTAATGCCGACTCATAATGATCAGATTCCCAGAGTGTCCATAGGCTACATGCCAGCTGGCCGCACGAGTCCAAATAGTTCACTGAGTTGATGGGACGGCCCATATGTTCACGGATCATCAAAACCAGCTCCCGTTCTTCCGTGCCCGCCTTCCGAGCGTCGAGATGGCGTATCAGTTGGCTCAACTTACTGCCGTCCCCTTGTAGGGAGTCCTGAATCGTGTCCGCCGTGACGTTAATAAATTCGAGCGGAGAATCTGCCATGGCGCAAGGGCGGACAAATGTTCAAGATAGCCGCGCAGGTAGTGGGAGGAGACAGAGAGGCGCGCCGAAGCGCTGGCGAGAAGCAGTTGTACCCGTACAGCCTGATCATGACACGCATCTGTGGCTGTTCGCTTTGATCACACTGCGCGACTCCATGAGAAACGCAGTACATGCATCCAAGAGAGACAAAACTAGTCTGCATTCCAAGCCCCGAACGCTTAGCCGGCATTCTTCTGCATAAAATCCGTGCGGGACTTCTCGAGCTTGCCCACATACTCGTCCACGTCCAGGTAGAGGCACGCCAGCCGGTAGTGGTTTTCGCCTTCCTTCGGGCCGAGCCCCGGAGCCGGGCACGACGTGGATCCCCGTCTTGTTGAGCAGCGCGAGCGCATGAAACATGTCTGGCGCCTTTCCCGCCTTCTCCGCGGCCTTGATTGCCTTGGTAAGGAGCTCGATCTTCGGGTAGAGGTACAGCGCACCCGGCGCACGCACGCACGACGCGCCCGGGAGCGCTGTCAGGCGGTCCGGCCTTGCATGCGTACGCTCGCGGAACGCCGAGTGGATCGTGTCCGTGTCCTTCTTGCAAAGTGCGCAGCTCGGCCCGCCCGTGATAAGCGCGCACGTCCGGCGCGACGTTCGCGAGCTCGTCAGCGTCCGTAATCAGTCCACCCCGGCCTCCTCAGTCGTATCGTGTGCGCCCTCGACAAACGCCCTCAGGACGACGAGGTTATGTCCTCGAGGAGCGCGTGCGCCGACATCTCGTGCGCGTGCCGGAGGTGGTGCACATGCGCACGGCTCGATGGTACCTGCTTCCTCTCCTTCGGCACCGGGTCGAGCTTGCTGTGCGAGAGCACGCGCACCGACGGGAGGTGCGCACGACCACCCAGCACTAACCTGGCCAAAGTCGCGCGCGCACAGAGTGGGCCCCACCGCTCTTCTACCTCCCGCATTGGATGGCGTGGGGAAGACGAGGTTGAGCGTGACCCGATGTCAGCTACACGCCGCTGAAGATGTCGACGCTGATAGCCACGATGAGGCCGAGGATTCTGTGCGGCGAGCGTGCAGAGTAAACTGTTCGGGGCTTTCCCGCGGAGGGGGCGTCGAGGGACGCGTGCAGGAGGGAGACGAGCGGGGAAACCGGGAGAGTCAGGTTTGGGACGAATTTGTCCGGCCTGAGAGTAGGTCGAGGATGTTGACGGTACCAACGATGAGGGCGCACCCTGGGTGCAAAAGGCTAGCCGGAGCGGGACGGAGTTGAATGCGTACTCCGCGACGCCGTCGTCTGGGGCTTCAGCGGCACGACCGTGTCCGCGTTGCGCAGTTGTACGTCCCGCCGCGGGATCGCGCTACCGGCCATACACATAGGCACGAGCACGGAGTGCGGGACAAGCTCGTTGGTAGCATGAGCTCGTTCTGTCGGTTAGGCGTGCCGCAGAGAAGGAACTTAAATGTGTTAGCGCCGCGCAGTCATGTGCCCTTCGTCTGCTCCCCCACTTCGCCCACGGCCTCCTGCACCCTCAGTTTGTCTGTTTAGCTACACAATCACGTGCCTTTATGTTCTCGCCCACACCTCTGATAGAAGGCAAGAAGGAAAGCTCTCTCTTGCATGCTCAAGTGCCGCGTTCAGCCCTGCGCCTGAACGTCTCAGACATGCGCGACGCACCGCGGACGACAGAGCACGCTTCATCACCACATATTCCCGTGCATCCTTATGCAGCGCTGTGGAATGATTGGCTCAAGTGGCTGCACGCGTTGCAGGGCCAAGAACAGGTCGAATCCGGTGTCGGCCTGAGGCGACGCGCGTGAGGAGAGGACCCAGCCCGGCGTTGCGCCAGGATTTTCTCTCGTCTGCGAATCGACATGACTAGCTGGTGCTCATACGTGTAGGAATCGAAGCAAACATCGAGAACAAAGCCCCTGCTGAATCCTGAACCTGGTGAGTATCCGGCACGGTGGTCGACGACGGCCCAGCTGATGATATCTGACAGAACGGTTGGGGACGCAAGTATAACCACTCCCTCTCTTGCTGGGTACTGACGGCTACCGGCGGCGTACCCGTAGCGTCGTTCTTTGCGTCTGCTTGATCACCACCTCCGCCAGGTCGCACCAACGAACCACCGGTATCCTCCCGCTCGTTATCTTTATGGACACACCATTCCACCTTCATGATTGGCGGACTACCGGAGCCGTTCGGGGTGAGATCCCGAGAATGAACCAGAACATCCAGCGATGACGTCCTCACAGATGCGGATTAGATCATCCTGACTCCGCTGAAAGCGATAAAAAATCGGACCCGCCATGGAAGGATCGGCGCGCAAGCGAGTGTGCAGCATTTGCCGAGCGTGATCCATGTGGGGAGCCGACCCTGGTCATGCCGCAGCTCCAAGGAGTCACTCGGCTGCCGGTTACCGGCAGCCACAAACTGGATAAAGTCCCGCCAACAGGAATTACCGTACTGTACACTCCTTGCTATCCAAGATGTTCGCACTCTACACACGACTTATCGCGGCGCTCGCGCTGCTCGGCGGCGCGTCCGCATTCATGTCCAAGGCCGAGATGCGAGCGCATCAGGCGGCCGCGGCTGAGCGGTTCGAGATGCGCATGCACCCGCGGGAGAGTGAGGCTCAGCACAAATACGAGCCGGGCGCGGGCGTGAAGAACATCACGTTCACAAATCCTCGGGCCTCCGGTGCGTCGCCGCCCTTCGAAAACATGCATGTTTGTTTGCTAATGGCGCACAGAGTTTTACGTAGATGGGAAGTCGATTCCGGAGGTGGACTTCGACATCGGCCCGAGCTGGGCTGGACTCCTACCGATCAGCAACAAGAAGGGCGAGACACGCAAGCTCTTCTTCTGGTTCTTCCCCCCTGGACCCGAGGGGTCGTTGGACGATCTTACATTTTGGACAAACGGTGGTATGTTCAAATCCTGCTTCGACGTCTTCGGACTCTCTTCCTATCATCTCCGACCATCCTTGCTCATTTGCTTTTCCTTTTCTTACCATTCTCACAGGACCCGGCTGCTCCTCGCTCGAAAGCCTTCTTCAAGAGACCGGGGTATTTTCATGGCAATTTGGGCAAGCCAAGCCCAGCGTGAATCAGTACAGTTGGACGAACGTGTCGTCGATGCTGTACGTCGAGCAGCCCGTCGGCGTCGGTTACTCGCAGGGCACACCCGACGTTACGGACGAGGAAGGAATCGCAGCGGAGCTCGTTGGCTTTTTCCAGCAGTTTTTGGAAGTGTTCAGCGAGATGAAGGGCAAGAAGTTCTGGTTGACGGGTGAAAGCGTAAGGAACTTTGCTTGATCACAGCATATGATATACTGATCAAAATTGTAGTACGCTGGCTACTACGTCCCATGCAGGCGTCTGTTATTTGTGACCCGTGCTAAGACTTACACCGTCTCCCAGACATCGCCAACTACATTTATGAGAACCCTTCCCAACTGGACCTAAACCTCCAGGGCATCTGGATCTCCGACCGTGCGTTCATTGCTACTCTTTCGTTCCCACTCACTGACGATCACTCAGCCGATATTAGCTGGGACCAGATGCAGACTGACGTCCCGCACTCGCGTTCGTCAAGGACTACGCACACGTCTTCGCCTTCCCGAACAGCACCATGGCTATGCTGCAAAACATCTCCGACACGTGCAACTACACGAACTACGCGGACACGTACGCCACGTACCCGCCAAAGGGTCCACTCCCCCTCCCGAGCGGCAGCGAGAGCACGCTGATTCCAGAAGGGTGCGACCTCTACGGCACCATCATCGGGGCCGCGCTCGAGATCAACCCGGCGTTCAACATTTATCGCATCTTTGACGTCGTGCGCGCGCTCGTCACTCCCTCTTTCACTTTCACGCTCGCTGACGCGAGGAGGCAGTACCCAATCCTGTGGGATGTACTCGGCTTCCCGGGCACATTCCCGAACGTGCAGTCGCCGATCTACTTTGACCGGGAGGACGTGAAGCGCGCGATCCACGCTCCACTCAACTCGACTTGGACCGAGTGCGCGACAGAGCCCGTGTTCCTCAATCGAACCGACAAGAGTCTTCCGAGTAGCCTGAGCGTGCTCCCGAACGTGATCGAGAAGAGCAACCGTACGGTCATCGTCAACGGCCTCGCGGACTACTGCATCCTCGCGGGCGGAACGAGGGTCGCCATCCAAAAGTGCGATGCTTTTCTTCATTGAATTTTCTCGATTGTGCGTTGCTGACAGCGAGGGACGCAGTATGACGTGGGGCGGGCTGCAGGGCTTCCAGACGCCGATCAACACGTCGAACTTTGTCGTCGACGGGTTCGGCCCTGCCGCGGGCAACATGCACACCGAGCGCGGGCTCACGTACGTCGAGGTGGTCCTGAGCGGTCATATGGTGCGTCCTCTTCGGCTCGTGGGTCCGTTCTGAGCTGATGACCACGCATCTAGGTGCCGCAGTTCAGCCCATGGGTGAGTAATTTCCTTGTGATGCATGTGTGACATAGCTGACGAGTATGTACAGAGCGCCCTGCAGATCATGCAATACCTTCTGGGGCAGCGCCCGTCGCCGTCGTCGTAGGCACTGGATGGCTGAAACAATCACACTACGTACCTTCCTTGACCAGCGCTGCTGGCCGCCGTACACGAGCAATAGAAAGATTGATCCACGTGACGAGAACTACAGCATATGAGGTTTCCGAGTTTCATCTGGATCATAACAGCCTTTGGCCGTTGTGATTGCGCGTCGCTTTGCACAGGCACCACCTGTGTGCGATTAGATCGCGTATCGACTGCTCCTGGAGGTCGGGGTATATAAGCTTCAGATATGAGCATGGTGTGCTCCTCCAGACCTCCTCCTCCCTCTCTTTCCTAATCTTCTTTGGCCTGGTGCCATCTTCGTTACAGACACACTCTCCACCATGCTCTTTGCTTTCACCGTTCTTCTGGCCGCCACCATCTCCGCGACTGTCGCAGCACCCACGCGCCGGGACAGCAGCACCGCCACCCCGTTCGACCCATCCCAGGTGACAGCATGCGGCTCTTCTCTGTCCGCCGATGCGGTCGCGGTCAAGATCAACCCGAGTTTGTGCGTTCCACAGGACTGCCCAAGCACCCGTGTGTGCAGTGCTGACACGCGCGCAGTGTGAACCTCGGGAACTTCTGTGATCTGGCAGGTGCCGATTCGCAGGGGGGTGTCGAGATCTTCTGTGCGTGCATGACCCCCCATGTGTCTGAGCGGCAGGCTGATTTCTTGTTCCGCTACTTAGTCAACGACAAGCTGGTCCAGTTTGCGGTGGACGTCGTGGGCTCGTGCGATGACTGCAAAGGGCCCAGGGACATCCAGGCGACGCCGGCCCTCTTGAAGTTGATGGGCGGGAGTGGAAAAGAGGCACTGACGGGCGACATACAGCTGTTCTTCTAATATTGTGCTTAACACTATTGTACACTCCCAGTAGCACACAGCACCACGTCTTGCTATGACATACATGAAATTCTTTCAACCTGATAAAGCTGCTGGATCCTGACCAAACCATACCCATGGGTGCTGCAACATCTGAACTGCCGACTTGCGCTCCTCAGGCAGCCAAGTGAAGAAGCCTCGAATGAAATCGAGGAACAGTTTCTGCTCCTCGCCCTCCAAGTTACCCTCCATACTCTCGAAGTCCATTCCCGAGACCTCGAAAGGGTTGTCGACGAGATTGCCTGCTCATCATGGTCAGTCAGAGTTGCAGCTCGTTCCGCCGAAAGACTGACTCGCCTTCATCGTCCAACATGTGCTTACAATCGCTGCCGTCTCCGAAGAACGCCTTCGGCGGCTGGCCAATCAGCGCTACAATCAGCGCGAGATGGAGCTTGTCGTTCATTCTCCCCTCGTGGTCTTTCGTCACGAACAGCTCCTTGTCCTCGAAGAGCGACCAGAGCTGCTCGCGCACATCAGCAGAGCCCCGGCCCCATCTCGTCCGCGTACTGTACATTTTCGACCGTGGGTTCGTCAATTTTTTGCGTGACACGCAAGTTTAAACGTGACCATGTTCAAAATGGCTAATTTGACGGAGCTAGCGTGACAACATGTTCAAGGGGCAAAACAGGAGGCTCGTGCTTGGCATCCTGGAGATGGGAGAATCCCCAAACTGGGTTAAGACAACTGATGTAAGTTGTTGCAAGCCTACAGACTGGATATAATGGCACTGATCACGACCACGACTTTTAGCATGCCAAACCACCCCTCTATAGTATTACCTTTTTGGGAATGTCACGCAGCTCAGTTCATTTTCGGCTGCTGCGTCGAAATTGCGTGACTGTCACCCTCCCGAAGTTCAGTTCAAAGGTGCTGCGTGATGCGTGACGAACCTGCGGTCGAAGAAGTACAGTACCACGCATCCGAAGTTCCAGAGATCGACCTTCTCATCCCACGCCCGCCCCATTATGACCTCGGGCGCGCGGTACTGCGCCGGCTGAATGTTGTCCGTGTTCACGTCCACGAGGAACCGCGCCTCGCCGAAGTCGGAGAGGACGGGGAGTCCATAATCGGTGACCTCCGACATAGGGCGAGACCGATAGATGACTCGCTGGGTGCACTCGACGAGCTTGCGCGAGCTTGGGTGCGCGAGCTCGGCCTGCTCCATGGTGGCGAGCGCGTCCTCGTTCTCGTTCGCCATGAGGATGTTGTTCGTCTGGATGTCTGCCCGTCGTGAGGTACTGGACGCTTGTGGAGTGGGAAGGGTGCAGACCTGCATGCACGACCCCGGATGTGTGCAGAAAGTCGAGCGCGCTGAGCATGTACTGGACGAAATAGCACAGGACGTCGCTGGGGTACCGGTGAGCCACAAAGTGTTCTAAGAGATCAGATGCTTTCATGCTCAGGGGCGTGTGCACGAGGTATTCGTGCGCGCCAGCCGGCCCGGGGATCGTGAAGTTCGAGAGGATGCTCCGGACGAACTTGTGATGGGCCTTTGAGCTGCGGACCTGCTCGAGATGTTTGTACACCGCGACCTCGCGTTGGGCGGGCGCGGAGGACACAGACTGAAGGACGTAGATCTTGACTGCGACGTATATATATGCCCTGTAGTACGGTCAGTTCGCGGTTGTTACCGCTCGTGGTGCAGAGGGACGTACTGCAAGTCTCTGCAGAGCCAGACCGTGGAGTACCCGCCATACCTCAGCTTGCATATGATCTGATAGCGCGCTTGGAGGACTTCGCCGAGGCGGGCAGGGTAGTATCTGTCCGCGACGTAGGATGGGAGCATCTCTTCTTCGATCTTCTCGCTGCTCGAGATGGTGGGGACGGGAGCTGTGTCAAACCCCGCATGAGCGGCAGATGGCGGACGAGACATGGCGATGGGAAGGAAGTTCACAGCCTGCCGGATCTCCTCCCAGATATGTATGGCCACCGCGATGATTGGGCCTGGCTGTGGTGCATCTCTTGCCAGATGTAGAGTGAGCCCCCCGAAACTGCAACGCGGACCTCCATTTCAGCCCTAATGGGTGGCCACCGGGTCGTCGGGCGATCATATCCACTCGCCCGAGATGATGTGATCGCGCGACGACATGGTGGCCGCGTATCCGGCGCGCATGCGAGCGGGTTTTGGGGGTGCCCGACCGAGCCGCGTGCGCAGGGTGCGATCGAGGGGAGGGAGGCCGAAGGAGAGAACGGAAGAGATATGGCATATGACCCGTCGCTTAGAGCTATGCGCGCCGAGGAGGGAGCGTCGACGTACCCAGCAATCATACCACTCCGTGCATTCGAGGCCCTGACATAGGTGCCCCTCCGCACCATCGCACACATCGATCGCTGCCTTCCTGACGCCGACGCCGTGCCCCTCCCGTCCTCGCGCGCGCGGAGACACCCGAGATGCCAGATAGCGATGAGCATTCCGTTCTATCGTTATCTCGAACTTCGTGTCTCCCCGCATCCGACGGCACCTGTGTCCGTCGAGATCGGCGGCACAGGCGAAGGCGAAGAGCGAATGTGTCTACCCCGGCCCGTCGGCTCCGAAATTTCTTCCTCGCCTCCTCCTGTCCTGTTCGTGATGTCGACCCGCGTGCGTCGCCGCCAGTCCATCTCGTCCCCGCCCGACGCGGGCGCGTCGTCATCTTCAGACGTGGAGGAGGACGCGCGCCCACAGTCGACACCGCCGGCGCCGCGGATGTCCGAGCCCGTCGAGCTCGAGGAGGCGCGGCCGACGCGGCCGCTCCCGGGGCGCAGCACGCTCGACCCGCGCGTCGCGCCGTTCACACCTGGCATCCACCCCTCTTTGGTGCCGACGGCGCCGGCGGGCGGGCAGCGCAAGCTGTACGTCGTGCTCGCGCAGGCGTGCCTCGAGTCCTATAGGGTGTCGTCGAAGGGGGGAGGGAGCGGGGCAGACGCGAAGTACGCGCTGCTGAACTGCGACGACCACCAGGGCGTGCTCGCGAAGATGGGGCGCGACATCGCGGACGCGCGCCCGGACATCACGCACCAGTGCCTTTTGACGCTCCTTGACTCGCCACTGAACAAGGCGGGGCGCTTGGTCGTGTTCATCCGCACGGCGCGGGGCGTGCTGATCGAGCTGCACCCGGGCGTGCGCATCCCGCGCACGTTCAAGCGCTTCTCCGGGCTCATGGTCCAGCTCCTGCACAAGCTCGCGATCCGCGGCGCGAATGGGCCCGAGAAGCTGTTGAAGGTCGTCAAGAACCCTGTGTCGGCGCATATCCCGCCGGACACGACGGTCCTTGCCCTCAGCGGGGACGCGCCGCTGGTGCGCCTGCGGCCGTATTTGGAGGGCCTGCCCGCGGATAAGCACATCGCGATATTTGTGGGCGCGATGGCGAGGGGGAAGGACGACTTTGCGGATGGGATCGCGAGCGAGAAGATCGCGGTGAGCGCGTACCCGCTCAGCGCGAGCGTCGCGTGCGGCAAGGTGCGCCTCCCTCTCATCTCTTGCATGATATGTGCTTACGAGCGATAGTTCTGCTGCGCACTCGAGGACATCTGGGATATTGTCTGATCCGATCACCATCTATGCTCCGACGCTCATCCGTCCCCCACTCTTCCATGCCATGCCCGCTATCTCGCATTCAACCTGCCTTACCTTGCTCTCCTAAAACGTGTACTTGTACCCCGCATCTCGTTATCGCCTGCCGCTGTCCTGAGCTTGAGAGAGACCGCTGCCCGGATGAGAGTGGCGAGTGGCGAGAGAGTGTGGACTAGAAGAGAGCGGACGGGGCGGGGCGGTTTGGGAGCATGACTCGAACACTGGATCAATGTCCATACCACACCGCCAGGCGCCGTCCATCCGGACATCCACGAGAAGGGAGGGCCGCGCAGTGGCGTGACGAGCAAGACTGTTCTGCTTGCTCATCACGGCACTGCTGTGCGCCGCCCGCGGATGGAGGGAGAAGGATAGCCGCATTGGGCTCCGTGCGCAGAGGAGCGCCGCACGTATCCCGGGATCGCTGCCTTCCAACATGACCCGCCGCAGCTTGCTCGCCCCAGCTGTTGAGCTGCGCGGCAGGTGACGCGTCCGCGGGCAACGCGCGAGCACAACGGGTTCCTCCTGTGCCTGTTCGACGGTCAGGAACGCCATAGTCGTGACGATGAAGATGTATCCCGTGTCTCAGCAAAAGGCGAAGAGCCCACACGGAGTCCGGCTGAATGTGAAATGGCAGGGATTAGCCGGAGGAGGGTGGCAAGCCCGTGATAGCGCTGCGCGAGCTTCATCACGGACAACTGGACGCCTCAGTTCTCCTTCAGAAAGCCGACGTTTCGCCAGCGTCGAAGACTAGAAGATATTTCCGAGTATACGACGCGTGAGGGAGCATGAGGAACACGCACTGAAGACCGGGCCTCCAGGCTTGAGGAATGTATCGTTGTACCCGCGTGCCTCTGAAGTTTACAATATGCGCTACCACATGTTCAAGATCCACACTAGACAAACCTCGAAAGTGTGCGCAGTCGGGGCGCCGTTGTTGGGAGAAATCGCATGTCTAGGACGCTGGCCTGGGCGCGCGACAGAGCGAGACTGGCAGGCATTGGCGGGGCAGTTTGCATGCAGCTTACACAGTCGGGTTACCGCGATCACAGTCGCAGAGGCAGAGGTCGCTTCGGTCGGCGGAAGAGCGCGGAGGCAGAAGCGCATGGCCGCTTCACTGCAAAGGAGGCTCTGCCTGACCTCAGACCTGTGCTCCCACCTCCGCAGGCCAATCTCTACACTATGCAACTCAGCGACCTCATCGAACACTTGAAGCCGCTCGTTCCGATCGCGGAAGCCGTTCCCATCCTCGGCTCGAGAGTCAAAGGCTCCATCGAGGCGGCCATCAAGGTCGCCGAGATGGCAGAGGTGAGTAGCGCCCTGTCGCTTTCCCGAGAATCTCACGTTCT
>LCTX01000815.1:0-14543 GCA_002233555.1 Limonomyces culmigenus | reverse complement strand
AGCATACGCGCTCCAACCCATGTCCACGCTTGGGATGCCGCACCATGCTGCCGTCAACATCTGCGACTAATGTTTCGGTGCCACTAAGCATATGCCCAGAATGCTTACTACTGGCGGCAACTATCATGAAAAATCAGTCAGTCCCACTGCTGAAATCACCTCTACTACGCCGGTAGCTGCCTCTACAAGTGAAGAGATAACTGCAGGCGTAGTAGTCGAAGAGATCTTAGCAGTGGGACTAAGTGATTTTTCTGACAGTTGCCGTCAGTCAGTCTGCGTGGCTTGACCTTCGTGTCTGGCGTCGCTCGGGGCTCCTGGCCACGAAGGCCGTCAGTAGTAGGTGTTTTGGGCACATGCTTCGATGGCACAGAAGCGTTAGTTGTAGATGTTGCCGGCAGCATGGTGCAGGCATCCCGAGCGCGGACATGTGCTGGAGTGCGTATATGGCAGCGCCAGGGGGTGAGCAGAAGGAGTGGTATGTCGACTGAGCAGGGGATACTGATCTCATCTACCCGCTGCCAAGTGGTGGGACAATCAGAGTCGTGTATCTGGTCCTGAAAGATATCGGGAGCTGAATCCGAGGTCATACAAGGACATCATTTTCGAAACGATACCCCAAGCGTGTGACGCTCATAAATATTCACCAGAGTATAGACTTTCTCATACAATGTGTGCTCAGCAGGAGCAAGGTACGCATATTGGAATCGACCGTGCCAGCACACCTATCGTTCATCGTGGCCAGTACCATACACTCCCTGAGGCGTAAGTAGTCCACGTCACAGACGCTGCGACACTGTCGGCCAGCATCTTTTGTGCGGCAGTAACCATGGGCTTCCATCCAGTGGTGATGAGGTGCACCGACTGCAGCGGCCGGCCCTCTGCCTGGTGCCCATGGATCCACGCGACGACGTTGCCCCACTCTGTGTCGGCACCCCATGGCTGCTCTCTCGCGATCTTCACATCCATCACGGGAGGTCCAGAGTGAGGTCCACTTCGTCGGAGCGTTGTTCCCGAGTGTGCACGACAGCGTACGGACGGGTTGGGCTGCGTGATCTTCGAGTATGAGTGGCGGTACAAGACGGCTGGGAGTGCAGAGAGCTCGATACGGTGGAGGACCTGCCCAGAGTGGACATGACCGAGCAGCTGGGCATCTGGGGAGTGGGCCTTCCAGAAATCCAAGCGCTCTATAATGTAAGCGTTCGCCCCAGTCGTCTAGCTCAAACTCTTCTTGGAAGCGATCCCCTAAGGTCTCGTCCTTTGAGGTCTCGTCCCTGGCATGCACGTAGATGCAAGTGCTGGCCACATGAAGATGCCCGCGCAACAAAGGCGGACGACTTGGCCGTGGGCCACCCACTCAGGTTGATATGCACCCACAGTCCCCGAGAGCGCTCCAGGATAGAGCGCAGATTTGTGCAGTTCCATATCATCCTCAGCAGCGTCCTCGGGGGCGGGGGATCTTCCTCAGCTTGGAACTGAGCATCGGCGGCGTGTACGATGCGGACGAGCAGCCCGAGTGATCGCAAGGAGGGCATTGCGCGCTCTCTTCACCCGTATGGGCTCCTGCTCTAGCTCGTAACCACGTGCGTCCTGACTTGCGAATGTGATCATGATCGGTTGGATCGAGACTGGGAGAAGACAAGGAAGGACGGGATAGAGTCGGTCATCGTGAACGCAAGAGGCATGATCACCGTGTGGCGTCGGACGCGCGTCGCGTCTCGCTTTCCACCTCCACCATGGCCTCCTCCTCGATGGCAGTCGACTCGCAGGGCACCCAGACGCGCCCAAAGATCGACGTCGACGGCTACCTCGCCCGCGCCGCCTCGTCCGCGCCGGCCGAGCTAGCGCCCTACTTTGAGGCCTTCGGCGATCTGCACCACCGCAAGTCTGTGCTCCCCGCCCGCCGCGCAGACACGCACTGACGGGCGCACAGGCTGTGGCACCAGCTGACGGACAAGCTCTTCGCATTCTCACACGAGCCCGCGAGCGCGCCGTACCGCGTCGACGTGTTCGAGCAGTTCGTGCGCGACTTCGAGGGCCGTCTGAACCCACTGCGGCTCGTCGAGCTCGCGGTGCTCGCAAGCAAGGAGATCGACAGCGCGTCCCCCCGTCCTCTCCGCCGGCGCGCTGGCTGACACAGCGCAGATCCAGAGACGCTGATCACGTTCCTCACCGCGCTCTCCTCCCGCCTTCCGGAGTCGACCTCGCCCAGCGCGCACGTCCTGCTCCTCGCCTCGCGCGCGCGCGCGCGCCTGCTCTTCGGCGACACGGACGGCACGCGCGCGGACCTCGAGGCCGCGCAGCGCGCGCTCGACGCGCTGGGCAGCGTCGAGCCGCGCGTGAACGCGGCGTTCTACGGCGTGCGCGCGGACCTGTCCAAGGCGCGCGCGGCGTACGGGCCGTACTACCGCGAGGCGCTGCTGTTCCTCGCGTGCGTGACGCTGGCCGAGCTGCCCGCGGAGGAGCGCGCGACGCGCGCGCACGACCTCGCGCTCGCCGCGCTCCTCGGAGACAGCATCTACAACTTCGGCGAGCTGCTCGTGCACCCCGTGCTTGCCGAGCTTGAACATGCGTGGCTCCGCGAGCTACTCCTTGCGTTCAACGAGGGCTCGATCGGCAAGTTCGAGGCGCTCGCCCCGCGCTTCCCCGCCGAGGTGCGCCTGCTTGCCCGCCGCAGTCGGGCGCCGTGCTGACGCAAGCAAGCAGCCGATCCTGCAGCAGAACTACCCGTTCCTGCGCCAGAAGATCTGCCTCATGGCGCTCATCGAGTCCGTCTTCCGGCGCGACGCGTACGACCGCACGCTCTCCTTCGCGACGATCGCGGCGGAGACGCGGCTGCCCGTCGACGAGGTCGAGCACCTCCTCATGAAGGCCCTCAGGTCCTTTTCCCTCCCCCTTTTTCCTGCCTGCCGCTGACGCGTGTGCAGCCTGAAGCTGATCCGGGGCACGCTCGACCAGGTCGCGGAGACGGCGTCGATCTCGTGGGTGCAGCCGCGCGTGCTCGGCCAGAACCAGATCGGCGAGCTCGCGACGCGTCTAGATCGGTGGTGCAAGCGCTTGACGGAGGTCGAGGGCCGCGTGAGCGCGGAACCGGGCACGGTGGCTGTGACTGTGGGGGCGTAAAGAGTAGAATCGACAATGAATTGCATTCCGTGAAACGCAGACGTGCGAGCATCAGGCATGATACAACAGAGTAAGCGCAGCCTCTAGATATGGCAGCGCGTTGTGTATAGTAGGGGGATTTAAGAAGTGATATAGAGTAGGTAATGCGGATGCAACGAGCGGAAGGGTCCCTGAGGCGAAAAGGTGGGTAGGTATGTGCTATACTCATGTCAGCGTCAAGATCAACGAGGCGTTCGATATTGCGGACTCACGAAGAAGCCACAACATCTATGAGGCCGTGCCAGTGCCTCCGCAGAGGGAGTGAGGGCCCCCACACATGACGGAATCGGCAGGAAGCGCACGTGCGAATGACGCGACAGAGACGGCGACAGCCAGCGTGAGAAGGGTGTGGAACTGCATGGTCGAAGCGGTGGGTTGAAGAGGTGTGTTGAAGAGGTGTGTTGAAGAGGTGTGTTGAAGAGGTGTGATGAAGAGGTGGAAAGGCTAGTAGTGGTGGGCTGTAGGATGATGGCATTGTTCCAGCTAGCGTCGCTATCTTTTATACGCATGGACTGTAGTACGGGTGCCCCCGACGGTCGGCCAGGCGTCCCCTAGTGTGGGAGACGTTCCGCGGAGGACGCCGAGGGCGGTGTCGGCGGAACGCTAATCCGGTGGGCGCCGTCGTCCAGGGTGCAATGACGATCTGCGCTGGTTCCGTCGACGATCCGCTTGGCAGGCCAGGGCGTGTGAACGCCCTGAATAGAGTTCGCTGTAGCAGTTCACGTTGCACTGCATTGAAAGCACGAAGGCTTTGAACGGGAGCGCAGATGGGTGATGTTCGAGGTGAGGATAGGTTTGCACCGGCAACGGAGAGCATAGGAGGTCGACCATCCAATCCATCCCGCAAGACGAGCTACATTCTCTCGACCAGCAGTAACCAACGCAGCGCCGCGTGTGGGAACTGGGCCGCTGCCGCAAGTCGGCCACGACGGATCATGGGCGGCCGCCACAGTCTGTCAATGCTACGGTGCCGGCGGCAGCTCCTTATACTCGCGCGCTGCATGAGCGCACTGCAGAGGTGCCGATCCGTCTTCGGGTCCGCGACGGATTTCTGGTTGGGTAGAGACAGCCGGGTGGCGGCAGTTTCATTCTTAGTTCAAACGTCGATGGTGCTCGCAGATACTATACTAGACGCTCGTTGGGAGGAGACGCTCGGTTGAAGAATGAACTAGGGTCCGAGCATCGAGCATCCCTGAGGTATCTCCTTGACGAGTACCATTGGGGTTGCACATAAATTTACGACCCTGGTAAGCAGGTGCCTGGGCCTTCCGGGAGTACCGAGCACGTCTATGTCGAGAGCTGTTGCCTTGAATCCATTCCATATGGGAAAAGTGTAGCATAGTGTCGATCGTAGATCTCGCCAGGGCCGACTGTTTCAGTTGCCTAGCGGGAGCCGAGATGATCAAATAGTGACGACGAGAACATGGGGGACCAGAGGATTGTCACGGAGAAGATGCGGAGTCTCGCATATGAAGAACATTCCGCAAGAGGGCCAGGCACTGCCTCGTCATTAGGAGGTGCACTCTAGTGCACTCCGCCTGTCACGGTAATGGCGGCCCTGATTACATTTCAAGCGAGTTGCCTTGACGGTTTCTCAAATCAGAGGCACTGGTTGCAGCAGCAGATTGAATAGAGTTGCGAGCGTAGCCGTAGAGAGCCGAGATGAGTACGCGTATACTTAGTTGGCAGTCGTAGTGGTTTGGGGAGGAAGCGGTGGTCCGGATGACGTAATCTACCACTCAGAAGGCCTCGCGCACTCCGGTCCGGCCGAATTTCTCAAGGTCTGTCTTCTCCCTTCTTCACCGCGGCCCGCTGTGCTGACTGTGCTCAAAGCCTCGATGTCGCGGCTCATCATCAAGAACCTGCCGGCGCACACGGACACGAAGCGCCTGCGCGAGCACTTTGAGCGGCGCGATGGGCCCGGCGGGACGATCACCGACGTCAAGGTCGCGATGAAGAACGACGGGAGCGCCTCGCGTGGGTTCGGGTTCGTCGGCTTCAAGACGGACGCGGAGGCGAAGGTCGCAAGGGAGTGGTTCGATAGGACGTATCTTGGCTCGACCAGGATTAACGTTGCGGTCGTCGACGTGCGTGCGGTGTCGTACCTTCCCCCGCTTGCAAATTCAAGCTCACTGGCTCACGATAGGGCGCAAAAGATGCACCCGCACCACGTCCCAACAAACGCCGGCGTACAGACGCCCCCGCCCACGCACCCACCCAAGCGCCTACGCGAGCCGCCGAGTCGACGCCTGTCGATGCGCCCGCTCCGCAGTCGAAGAAGGCCGCCGACATGGACGAGTTCATGAAGACGATGAAGGCGCGGACGAAGAAGGCCCCGGCGTGGACGAACGACGAGCCTCTCCCTGCCCAGGCCGCCGCGACCACCGGGCCGACCCCAACACCGTTGCCGGAGCCTGACACCGATGTGCCTGCCGCGCAACCAGAGTCGGACGAGGACTGGATGCGTCAGCGAATGTCGGGCGTGGTCGAGCAGGCGGGCAAGGTCTTCGAGCAACCGGATGAGGCGCCGGACGCTGCGCCTCCCATTGTGCGATAGTCGAGCCTCCTGATTTTGGGCTCTCTACTCACGGCTCTTAGGTAGCATCCGAGGTGCAGGAGCAGGTCGACCCCGTGACGCAGGCTATCCTGGACACGTCCCGCCTTTTCCTCCGTAACCTCGCCTTCTCGTGTACTGAGGACGAGCTGCGACAACTCTTCGAGCCCTTCGGCAAGCTGTCACAGGTGAGACTCGGTCTCTTTGTTGGTTCTGATGTCGTCATCCCCACCTCCTTTCGTGATGAGCAATATCAGATAGGGACAGCTGACCTTCGGGGGTGCTGATTATCTGCGATAATTGATAGTTTTTTCTGAACATTCCTCTTTCCACCTTACCCCTTTTCGGTCGTACTTATGCTGACTATGAATTCTCCAGGTGAGAATCAGTTCCAATGTTTCTTCCCCTTCCATCCCTGGCAAGATGAGATATTCAGATAGGGACAGCAGACTTTCGAGCATGCTGATTTATCTAACATTGATAGTTTATTCTGACCGCCTTATTACTCTTCCTTCGGCGCAAGACGTTGATCAAAACGCTGACAGAACATTCCCAGGTGCACCTTCCGGTGGACACGACGTCGAAGACTTCGAAGGGGTTCGCGTACATCACGTTCGTCGACCCAGCCGACGCCGTTTCAGCCTACACCGCGCTGGATAAACGTTCATTTCAAGGCCGACTTCTCCACATTCTTGCCGCCGTCGACCGTCACCCAAAAGCGACAGATGAGGACGGCAAGAAGAAGAGCGTCAAGTCGGAGAGGGGTGCTCAGAGGAAGGCTGCTGCAGGGCGGGAGTTCAACTGGGCGATGCTGTATATGAACGTATGTATGAGTTTCGGTGTCAACCTCAATCAGAGCACTGATGGAAGAGCACAGAGCGATGCCGTGGCGTCCTCCGTCGCAGACCGCCTAAACGTGTCCAAAGCCGAGATCCTGAACCCCGACGAGAGCGACGGCGTGAACCCAGCGGTGAAGCTTGCGCTCGCCGAGACGCACGTCATCGCAGAGACGAAAGCGCACCTCGAGGCGAACGGCTGCAACCTCGGCGCCTTCGCCGCCGCGGGCGCGCGGCGCTCGGCCACCGCGCTCCTCGTGAAGAACATCCCGTACGGGACGGGCGAGCCCGCGCTGCGCGCGCTCTTCGAGCCGCACGGCGCGCTCCGGCGCGTGCTCGTCCCGCCCGCGGGCACGATGGCGGTCGTCGAGTTCGTGCGCGCAGACGAGGCGAGCGCCGCGTTCCGCGCGGTCGCGTACCGCCGGCTCGGGAACGCGGTCGTCTACCTCGAGAAGGCGCCGGCGGGGCTGCTGCCCGAGGGCGAGTTCGCGCCGCCGGCCAGGCCCGACGCGGAGCCCGAGGCGGAGGCGCCGGCACAGGCGGAGGCGGCGCCGGGCGCGACGCTGTTCCTGAAGAACCTCGCGTGGGCGACGACGACGCCGCACCTCGTCGGCGCGCTGCAGCATCTCGCGGGCTTTGCGTTCGCGCGCGTGCAGACGAAGCCGGATCCGACGGGGACGAAGCGGCTCAGCATGGGCTACGGCTTCGTGGGCTTCCGCGCGGTCGAGGATGCGGCGCGCGCGGCGCGCGCGTTGCAGGGCATGGTGCTCGATGGGCATGCGCTCGAGGCGAAGTTTGCGGGCCGGGGCAGGGAGGACGAGGAGCGGACGGCGGCGAGGGAGAAGAAGGGCGGGAAGGCGTCGACGACGAAGATGATCGTGAAGAACTTGCCGTTCGAGGCGAGCAAGAAGGACATCCGTGCCCTCTTCAGGTTTGTCCTTGCTGGTATGGATGATGTCGATGAACCTGACCGGTTCACAGCGCGCATGGACAGCTCAAGTCGGTGCGCCTGCCAAAGCGGCTTGACCACCGGGCACGCGGGTTCGCGTTCCTCGAGTTTCTCACGCGGCAGGAGGCCGAGGCTGCGTACGATGCACTCCGCCACACGCACTTGCTCGGCCGCCATCTCGTGCTCGAGTGGGCGGATGAGGGAGAGCAGGACATCGATGCGCTCCGCGCGAAGGCAGGCGTTGGGTTCGGCGGGGGCAAGGAGATGCCGGGACGGAAACGGAAGCTCAAGATGGATGGGGATGACGATGAGCCTATGGAGGAGGAGGATTGATTCGTGTGTACGCTTGGCTTATAATGCATGGGGATTGCTGGTGGAAATGAATGCTGAGTGTGCCTGGTGGAAGAGCATGTGATCGCGACGGGTTCTGCAGCTGTCCTTGCTGAAGTCCTCCCTGCTCAAAACCCGTCACTCTGTCGTGATGATGGTTGCTTGTCTATCTGCATCAAGGCCAAGAGGGACACGGCGCTATGAACATGCAGCTCGTTCGCATCGTTGCCCTCGCCTCAGTCGCGACGCATGTCTGGTGTCTGCCGTCGAAGCACACGCACATTCAGCATCTCGTCGTGTTTGGGGACTCGTTCTCTGACAACGGTGCGCTTTGAACAAACCTCTCGAGTGCAGCGCGTCTCTTACTCGCAGCAGGTACCGGGGCGTGGCTCGTGAGCAACAAAACATGGCCCGTTGATCCTGCGTATTATCACCATGAGTTCTCGAACGGACCGGTTTGGGTCCAAGACCTTGCCACTTCGTTCAACTGGACTCTCAGCGACTATGCCGTGGGTGGAGGTACGTACATTTTACGTCTGTGATCCTGCTAAAACTGACACATCTCTGCGCCAGCTACCTCCAACAACATGCTCATTCAAGGGTACACTGGCCCGAGTTCGACCATTCCGGTTCCGTCTGCTCTCGACCAAGTTCAAGGATACTTGAACACGCATCCGTCACACTCCGAAATCTCAACCACACTGTTCACTATCTTCATAGGGGCGAACGACGTCTTCTTCGAGCCTCAGCTGGACGCGTCGTACAGCGTCCACAGCATCCGCTCGATCATCTCCCAGCTTCGCAAGAAAGGTGCATCGGTAGGTTTTCTCATCCTCTCTTCCCATCCTATGAGTGACACTCGTCTCGTTTTAGAACTTCCTCGTCTCGACGCTTCCGGACTTGGGCACTATCCCGTACAACAACTACATCTCGGCCAATGACTCGGAGGTCCTCCATGACTTCTCGGCGTCCTTCCGATCGCAAGTTCTTGCACTGGCCCACACCTCGTCCGAGTACATTGTGACGGTGGTGGACGCCTATGTCCTCTTCGACGACTTCTTCGCACGCCCGAAAGAGTACGGCTTCGATGCAAACTCCACCCACGATAGTTGCCTCACCGGTGCATATGCTGAGGCTCCTCGGACGCTCTGCTCTACTCCTGATTCACGGGTGTTCTGGGATGAGTACCATGTACGCGTACAATTCTTTGTTAAGACTTTTACTGAGACGCATTCCAGCCCACACGCAAGTCGCATGGATACTTGGCTCAGCTTGCTAAGCAACAGCTGTCTCCCTTGTATGGATAGGGTATTTTCAGATCAACGTACGGAAGGGTTTGGCACCAATAGAACGCCTTGTGGCCATTTGCCATGCCGAATCGATGTATGATCGCGTCATGCGATTGTTTTGTCAGCCTCGGTCGGCCTCGGTCGGCATCAGTCAGTCACTCGGTATCAGTACCACCCCGATGCTGTTTTCATGAATTGCGGATACTCCGAGCCAAAGGCCCGCACTTCCGCCCGCAGACTACGCCCGTCGACCTACTGAACCATGCGTCTATCCTTACTCGTACTTCCTCTGGCCTTTGTGGTAGCTTCTGCTGTCCCGCAGTCTGTTCGCCGGCCTCGTCCCAAGCGCCTTGTGGTGTTTGGAGACTCATACTCTGATAACGGTCGGTTCTCATGCAGTCTGTGCATTCATCGGCTGATAGGGTTGTAAAGGCACAGGAGCATGGATCGTGAGCAATGGTACACAGCCTCCGGACCCAGCATACTACAATCACGAGTACTCGAATGGACCTGTATGGGCGCAGTATCTCGCGGCTTCGTTCGACTGGACCTTAGCTGATTATGCCGTGGCCGGAGGTGACTCATCATTGTCTCGTCCTGTCTTCACTCACGAAAAGTCGACCCAGCCACCTCCAACAACACCCTTGTTCAGGGATATCTAGGAGCGGATATCGCTGTCCCATCGGCCCTTGACCAGCTTGGATTTTACCTGGAGTCCCGACCGACGATTGCTAAGCTCTCGACCACTCTCTTCGCGATTCTCATCGGCGGCAACGACATCACCCGGAACCCGCAATTCAAGGCCTCCGATACCATCCACAGCGTCAAGTCGATCATGTCCACCCTCCGCAGCAAAGGTGCATCGGTCAGTTCGATTCTTCCTTCTTCCCCTCTCCGAGATTGACCGACACGATCACAGAACTTCTTACTGGTCGTCGGTCCGGACCAGTCATCTATTCCGTATAACAGCTACCTACCGGCCAACGCGACTTCCATCCGTCATGCTTTCTCCGCATCGTACGAGAAGCAAGCTCTCACTCTCGCCGAGGCCTCTCCCCATTTCACGGTCACAGTCGTCGACAGCTACGCCCTCTTCAACCTCTTCTTCGCCAATCCGCGCCACTATGGATACAACCCAAACACTACGCACACAAGCTGCCTGATCGGGGCATTCGGAGAAGCCCCGAGGTCACTATGCCCGAATGCGGAAGGCTACATATGGTGGGATGCGGCCCACGTTCGTACTTCCACGCCGCGTTCCTGTTGCTCTCGCTGATGTCACCTGTAGCCCACTGCCAAGACGCATCAGTACATCGCCAACTTGACGCACAAGCAACTTTCGAGCGTCTACCAATAGAGCATGATAATCATGTTTGTATACGTTTGATAGACCTTATTTCTTTGCAAGGCCGAATGCAGCCTCAACGATAGCTTGTGTGATGATAGGATGTCCCCTGGAGAACGATCTCTCCTGCGGCTCAAACCCAGGCCCGGGAATCACAGCGTCGGCGAAGCCGCCAGCAAGTTGGCCCCGCGTGTAATGTATCGATGAGTGTGAGTGATTCCGCGACTGCATGTTCTCTTTTTGCAGGTTCGCAGCGAGAGTAACGATATGTGGGCCATATTTCTCGCGCAGGGTTGCGATCTTGAGGACCCAGTCGATCCCTAGCTGCGTGACATCTGCAGCACCCATCGACTCTTCGCGGACGACGAGCTCCCGAAGTGCCGGCGCTAGCCAATCAGGAATGTCGAAGTCGCGGGCGAGCTGAATGCGCCGCTCCGGTTTGACCACAAGCTCGTCCAAGGCGTCGATCGCATCGTGCTGCGCACGCGCAAAGCCCCACATGTTGGCGAGTCGGAGAATACCGGTCCATCCATCGACTTTGAATGATGAACGAGTAGGCCTGACGTTGGGTCTGGCGTAGCGTGATTGGTGCGCATCAAACTTGCTGAGGTTGCGACGATGAGCCTACTCACTGAGGGAAAAGATATCGAAGGAGATGCTTGAAGTCCCAGGCTAGGACGCCTTCAAGGCGCAGTGGATTGGCATCGCTACCCCCTTCTAGCGGCGCATCCTGCGCTTGCGGAACTGAGAACATATCTGCGAAGATTGGAGATTCATCAAACAGCCGTCGCGGTACTTTGAACAGGCGGTTCTCGACCTGATACACCGTTGAGATCAACATGTCAAAATTTCTGGCTGTACATGTTACCGACCAATATGACTAGATCCTGACAATAAAAGTCATCATCGTACGTAGGCGCGTTATCCGTCATGACGGAAGGGAAGAAGAGAAGGTCCGACAAAGGGTGCCAAATCGCGGATCACTCTCTTCCTCTCTCTCTTCCGCGAAACCTCGTGCCGTCTACTCGCGCAGATTTCATATCGCCTCGCACACCGGATCAGCTAAACTTCTGCAGCCTCGTGTCTGTGCATCGGTTTCTCTGCCTTGCGGAAGGGCTCGCTACGTCACAAAGGACCAACTTCGAGAACGAACGACTTGGGTTCCTTCGCTTTGTCGCTCATGCTCTTCGTTTTCGATGCCCTCAGCACGCAATGGACTCACAAAAAGATTATGATAAGCGAGATGCCTGCGCGTAGACTGATGTCGATCTAGACGTGGAGAGGAACAAAAATGAATGGCTTCCATTTCGGGAAGGAAGGGCCGGAGAACAAGAACAGCACGGACCGGTCTAGTTCATGTCTTTGACAATCCATTTTCGCATCTATCACTGCTCCGAGCGCTTTTGTCGTGTATCAGCAGCCGCCATTGTTCTTCATCCGGGCGAGTAATTAGCGAGCGCCTCCGGACGTCGGCTGCTCCACCCTCTCAGGGTTCATAGGGCAGGCACTTTATCTTCTACGGCGGATCCCCGCCCTCTGCGCTTTCTGCTGCCCATCCTCCCGCACAACTCCCCTGTGGGAAGGCGATCGCCAGCGTTATTTACCTTCCTTACCTTCGACTACGACCAGATCAGTATCATGTCAGCTATCCTGTCTTTCATTTCGTTTCTCGGCCTCGCTCTTCTGGTCGGTTCACTGCCTCCGCAATGCACTCGGGCTCGCACACCAACAGCCATCTTTCTGTTCTGGCTGATGCTGTACAACATGAGCAATGGTGTCACATCTCTCATGTCCGCCGAACAGCTCAGTGGTGGTGGCCTTCCTTGGTGTAGCATCGGTGAGCGGGTTGCTCGTTGATCCATACGTCAAAACTCATCTCAGTGGCAGCATCTCATATCACTTTTGCATCTCCGTTTGCCATCATTGCCTCTTGCACCTGTATCATACTTCATCTCACTCATTCCGCATCCCGATCAACACTCTTCATCGACTGCATTCTCTGTGTTGTGGCTCCGTTGGTTTATTTTATCAGCTGTGAGTTCTTTCTGGGATTGCCATTTGGTCGCATCCTAACTTCTATCCTCCTCAGACGACAGTTTCCGTGATCAGGGTCTCCTGGTGGTCGAATCCTATGGATGCGTTCCGTCGGTCTCGTTCTCATTTGCGAGTATCATTGTGGTCGGAGCTCTGCCATTGGTGTTCTGCGTCGCTGCGTCGATGCTCATAGGTACTCCTTTGCCAGAGCTATCCGCTTCGCGTTTTGACACATATCTTAGTGTTCACAGTACTTATGCGACGCACGCCCTCGCATTCCGAACAGCGGCACAGCGTGCCGTCGCCCATCCCACAGATATGGCGGCCAGTTCTGCTCACGACAGTGTCGATCCTCCTCGTGGCTGCCTCTTCCTCGGTGTCCATCGCAGATATTGCTTCATCCACCACATCGACAAACAACGACGAGATCGTTTCGCTGGCAGAGATGTCTATACTCCAAAGCATCCGCATCATTCTCTCGTGGTCGATCGCACCCATCTTGTCGATCGTGGCCTTCTTCATCTTGATCAGCGATCCCGATGTTTGGACATGGTACCAGGCCATCCCCTGCCGGTTGGCAGCTGGGAAGTCATTAAACGAGCGGTGAGTAAAAATGCCATCATCCATCCTGATACCCATACTCAAATCGCCTTCAGGAGTGTTACGTCTCTCCCGATGGTATCGACGCATACATCGTCGGCACCGACGCACCACCTCCGCTCCGGCTGGGACGACAGCTTGCGCGGAGCTCGCCCAGCGCCCTCCAAGTCCGCCACATCCCTGCACATCGACACCTCAGACTCTGCCCTGCGGCCCGCCTCGCGCTCGGGGTCGGACGAGGAGACGGCTCTCGACTCGTTCGCCGAGTCGACGCTCACGTACGTCGGCTCGCCCACGGGGCGCCGCGCACTCGGCTCCGTCTCTCCCCCGCCGCCCGCTCTCCTCGTAGCGCCGCCGACGCCAACGTTCGACCCCATTCCCATCGGCGCGCGCAAGACGTCAGACGGCGAACTGAGCGCGTTCTCGACGCTCTCCGACTCGCGCTCGGTCCTGGCTAACGCGTGGCCTGCCCCGCCCACTGCGCTCCCGCCTGCGCCATTCGCTCACTATCACCCCAGCGCAGCTCCAACTCGCGGATCCCCGAGGCGGCCGACCGGCGTGCGTCTGACCCTCGACCGGCGGATGGTATGAGTCGAAGTGTCTTTCGTGCCTCCCCTTCCTTTTTCGTTCTCTTTCGTTCACACCCACTGTATCCGTAGAGTTATCCATGCATGTATTGATAGGGCCAGTACAAATTCCACTGCACTGCATAAATTAGAGGATGGGTGCCATCCGACAAGCGAGGGAAGAGTGAAAGGAACGTGAGGGTGACGGAATGGTGCCTCAGGCTGCGCTGCACATTTTTGCGTACGAGACGGGCGTGACCGGATCTACGCTGTGCTCGAGCTCGACGTCCTCCCACCGGCGGTACTTCTCGACCACTGTCATCATGACCGTCGGCGTGCCCTGAACTATCGGGTCAGAACGGGCAGTATGGCGCAACTTACAGACGGACCGCTCGGTCTCCCGACTCGGCATCGGGTTCGGGTGCCGCAGTTTTCCTTATGATACGTGCGTTGAGCCTGGGAATGGCGATGAGCACTTGCCACAGCTGGAAGATTTCTACGGTACTCACGAAAGAAGCATCGAGATGGTGTACACTAAAAGGACGAATCGTCAGAACCACAGTCGGAGTCGGGATGAGAAACACCTAACCCTTCGCGTGAATCATGAGAACGCAAAGCCAAAGCGCTATCAGGAGAGATGAGTCCACATTCTTGAACGTGTATCAGGCATACGTACTACTCCCTGGCATTCCAAGCCACTGTTACGTGGAGTGAGAGGTCGCTCACAAGGGAGTTCGAGGCGACTGACCTGAGCAAGAGATACCACAGCCACTACACAGATAACCAGGCTGGTTTTTGCCTCGATAATCTGTATGAAGTCGAGAGGTTTTCGCACTGTGAGACCTACCGATAGACCATATTACAATATTGCGGAGCTGCTG
>LCTX01000813.1:0-10174 GCA_002233555.1 Limonomyces culmigenus | reverse complement strand
GCGATGACGTCGTGGAGAGAAGGTTTGCATTCCACGTGACCCAGGCGCTCCACTTCCACTTCCATCCATCTCCTGATGCACGCTCCTTCTCAGCTCGCGCTTGCCTCGATGTTCATCATATACAGGGTCTTGCATTCCATCGTCGACACGACACTTTTTTTTGTGTGCGTGCGGTGTCGAAATGTTTGACGTGATGTACAGCTTTTTGATGTTCGGAATGCCAATGTGTCGGGGGCAACTGAGGTCGCAGGTGCTCGCCATATCAACTTTCCCCCTGTTCTGGCCTGTTTATGGCCTCTTGCTACGAGCTTCACTATATAATGCTTGTTTCTGACAGAAGCCTGTGGACAAGATTTAGCTGTGGCCGGCACGCATGATGTCTCGTGTGTTTTGAGCAATTCTGAGTCGAGAGTGCAGTGTGCGAGGGCACCAGCTGCGAATACATGACTTGGAGGAGCTATCAAATGAGCTAGAATGCTTCCAACAGACCCAATCTTGGGGGGGAGGAACCAAGAAGAGGCAAACGGCGAGCAGCCGCGACCTCAGTTGCCCCGACACATTTGCATTCCGAACATCAAAAAGCTGTACATCACGTCAAACATTTCGAAACCGCACGCACACAAAAAAAGTGTCGTGTCGACGATGGAATGCAAGACCCTGTATGCTTTCGGGTCTCTGTCTACTCACTATCTGCGCCTCTTATCGATGGTCTCATCGAGTCACTCTTTCTCCATGGCGTGGGCGACGATGGCAAATATCCGAGCTCCACACGCGTTACGATGACAAAACGTGCTGCTTCGTTCGGAGCACGCGGAAGGTGGACGCGGTGGAGCAGGGCCACGCGATGGTTCGGTGCTCATCCTTGCCCTGAGTGGTCGCGACGCGTCGACCTCAACTGGAAAGCCCACCGAAGACGTCTCTCGGAGCTCCGCACCGCGAGTGTGCCTCCAAACACACAGCGACTGATTTCCTGACATGTTCTTTGCTATTGGTCTCAACATGCTCATTTGAAGAGGCCACACCTTTCATCCATTTCATCTTGCCTGTGGAGCGAGCTGGAAGTTCAAGCATTTCCAACCGTTCGCGGATTCAGTACTCCCGGTGCCTGGGCATGCTTGGCTGCGCTAGCTCCATCTGTCGAGACGCTGACATCATGGATGGCATGGAAGTATATAACCACACATGTTCTGGAGAGCATCGAGTCAGCCAGCACACCCTCTCCGACATCCTCCCACTTCTCCAACTCCCTACATCATCTCTCTCAGCATGCAGTTCTCCAAGTTCACCTCGGTTGCTGTTCTCTTCTTCGTCGCTCTCTTCGGCATCGCGCTCGCCAACCCGATCGCACGCGCCAGTGCCTCCGACGTCGAGACTGTGTTGAACTCGCTCAAGAGCAACATCGCCGGTCCCCTTGCCTCCATCAGTACGTCGTACTTTCTCCTTACACTACATCTCCCCATATGAACGTGCTTTGTTTAGAGTCCGCCGCCAACAGCACCAGCCCTTCGTACACCGAGGCTGCACCGGCCGTGACCGACATCATCACACAGCTGACTGCTGCCTCGGCGGACCTCACCGCGCTCAAGCTTGCTGGTGGGCTCACCGGAAGCAAGCGCCAGTCGACTGACTCCATCGCAACACTCCTTGCGGGCATTGTCAGCGATATCACCTCGACCGTTGCCCTTCTGGGTGGTTCGGCCGGCACCAGCCTCATCGGCGCGCTCCTTCCCGGCCTCGACCTCGCTCTGAGCAACCTCCTCACCGATGTCGAGCTCCTTCTCGCCGGCGTGCTCACCCTCGTCGCTGGCCTGTGAGTTTCACCCAGACATCGTACGTCTCACAAGCTAACATGGGTTTTAGACTCGTTGCAGTCGCTGGGATCCTTGAGGCTCTTGCTCTTGGCCTGACCCTTGCCAGCCTCCCCGGCCTTCTTGGTCTTCTCGGTCTCTAAGCGCGTCTGAGCGGAACCAGAAATTTAATCGCATACACACTGTAGTTTCTATTCCGATGTAGCCTTGTATAATGATCAGATGAAACATGTCTTTTTTGGTGTGAACAAAGCATCGTTCGACGTACTTGGAGGTAGCCTCAGTTGGAAATGTAAAACAGTGCACCAACCTCACTTATGTGTGAGCTCACTATTGACGCAGAGAGCCAAATGTATCATATCAAGAGTGAAACGTACACAAGTAAATGGGGAGCTGTCATAACGAGGCAAAGGGGATCGTCGAGGTACGAGATCAACAGACGCGGAGCACGTGTCGACCGACGATCCTTCTGCTTCGCCACATCTCTCCGACGCGTCTCCTCTTTCTCTTTCACACCCTATCAAGGCGGTAGCCGGCTAGACTATGGCCACTGCGCGCATAGCTCCGGCCCCGTCGATATTTTCTCCTCCTTCCAACCGTGCCCCGACAGCGTCTACCCCGCGTACTGTGACCAATGGCATACCACCGTCATCGCTCCCTCGTCCTAGCACCTCTGAGCTGGTCCCACTCCGATTGGGACCGTCTACAGGACCATATGAAGCGCTCGCAAAGCAACAGGAAGCGCGAATTGCTGAGCTCATGCAGGAACTGGCTGCTGAACGCGAACGCGGCACCGTACGCTCACACGCGCACGACAAGCTGAAGCAGACGTGCGACGTACAGCGACGGACGCTGCGGGAGTGGACCACAGTGTTTGAGGCCACTCAGTCCGCGCACAGGGCCGCTGCGCTCATCGCACGCGAACCGTTTTGGGCAGAGCGCGCAGTCCGACGTGAGCTCGAGGCTGAGATTCGTTCCCGCGACAACGAGCGTCCTCGTACCCAAGTCATCATCGCCAAGTGGCAAGACCGCGTCAACGAACTCAAGAGCAAGGTCAGACTCAACGCGATCCAGATCAAGGACCTCGAGCAGCACGTCGAGGAGGAAGAGGAGCTTCGTGAAGAGGCCGAAACCAAGCTCGAGGAAGCGGAGTTGGAGCTCGCGGCAAAGTCAAAAGAGACATCCAAATTCAAGGTCGTGTCTTTTATCATGATTCCTGTAGCTCACGCTCATACTCTATCCAGGCCGCCCTACGTACCACTGAATCTGAACTGGCGACGCTTCAGTCCTCTTCCAGTGCCACCTCAACCGACCTCGCCTCACTTCGTACCGAGCTTTCCAATCTCAATGCATCCCTCTCCGTTGCTCAGAGGGAACGGGACGCGGCGCGGACGTCGCTTGCTACCCTCCAATCGAAGCTCAAGAGTGACACCACTTCATCCTCCGAAGTTGCTGATGTACTGCGAGCCGAGCTAGAGGAGGCTCGCGAGGCGCTAGCTACTGAGGAGCGACGCGCAGAAAGGGCCGAACGTAAATGCGACAAATACATGGCAGGCTTCGAGGAGCAGCGCAAGAACACCGCCAGCGCAAATCAGCAGTTCGACATCTCCATGGCCCGAGTGAATGAGCTGACAAAGGAAGTGGAAGAACTGAAGCTCGAAAACGTCGAGCTTCAACGCCAGTTCGGTCGGTCACGCATGCCAACTCGTCGTGCAGGCGATGATGACGAGGTTGAGGCGCTCCTTTCTCCTGTCAGGCCGGCGCCCGCTCCTCGAACCAGCAAACGGCCTCCGAGTCCCACACCCTCGCCTGTTCGTACTCGTGTCCCGTCCAAAGCGTCGGCGCCGCCATCGAAACCTGCACGGCATGTATCGGCCAAGTCATCAGTTCTCTCTATCCCGGACTCTGGCGACGAGCTCGCCGCGGGTCCTTCGCAACCCAAGGCCAAGCCAGTGTCCAAGCCTACACCCAAGTCACGCCCACGAGCCACGCTTGCGGTCGTCTCTGCCTCAGACGAGGAGGAGCCTGTGAAGAAAGGTCGTCCACGCGCCAAATCGAATGCCTCTCGTACTGCGCGAGAAGAAGAAGAGGAGGAAGATGACCGCCCCGCGCCTCCGAAAGCCAAGCCGAAGCCCCGATCCCGAGGCAAATCGGAACCCACCATCGACCTGGCCGACGACAGTGATGCGCCTTCGAAGGGCAAGTCGAAGGCCAAAATACCACCGAAACCCCGATCGAAGGCCACTGCGAAGGGCAAAGGCAAGGCCACCGCGGAGGAAGAAGAGGAGAGCGACATTCATAGTGCACCGGCGAAACGACGTCGCTCACCATCACCGTCGTCTGCCAAACTCAAGCCGAAACCAAGGGGAAAAGCCAAGGCGGCGGCCGCTCCGGCGGAGAGCGAGCCAGAGGAAGTGTCGACGGGCGGGCCTGCGCCCAAAAAGAAGAAGCGGAAGATCAACGTGCAGACGAACGCGAGCTCACAGGCGTTTGCTCAAACGCAAGCGAGTCAGACGTTCGACTGGGACAACATGAAGAAGGTGGGTCTCTAGTTTCTTGACTGAGGCAACGAACTGATGAGCCACAGGGTGCGGGGGTGCGAACCAACGCGGACGCGGAGGGAGACGATCTGATTCCCGCCACGCTCGATGATCTCGAAACACCGGCCGGGAAGAAGGTGCCGATCCCACGGAGTAGACTGACAGTCAGCAGCTCTTTCCGGTCTCGCTAGGTTTCCGTTCAGATTGCCTTACGAGTTGCTTTATGCTGGATTGTATAGGATGTGATGATACCCTAATTGATTATTTCCGACAGAAACATCCCGTCGAACACCACTGCCTCGGAAGTCAACTGACGTGGTGACACTCCCGACACCCGCCAAGCGCAGTCGCCGCCTGCGTATAAGCGGCGCAAGGCGGGCCGCGTGCCCACATCGCTCATTCCCCTACGCTCGTTCGCTTTTGAAGCTCTCTGACCATGCGTATCTTCGCAATCATCCTCTCCTTTATTGTCTTGTACGCTCTGGCCGACGCCCGCATGACTCGCCGCCGGCTCCACAACGATCTAGCTGTCCGTGCACCGGACGACGTCCAGGTGCACAAGCGTTTTGCTGGTACCCGCTGGACCTTCTTCGCTCCCGGCCTGTGCATGGCTTCTCCAGTCGTCGCCGTCTCCGTTGGTACTGACTGTTACCCACCAGCGGTGCATGCGGCGGAACCAACACCGACTCCGACTCCGTAAGTTGGTCTTCTTCATTCGCCGTATGTTCGGGCTGACAGTGTGCGGTGCAGATCGTCGCGCTGAACGTGCCGCAATGGGACGGTGGTGCACACTGCGGCAAGCAGATCACCATGAACTACGGCGGCAAGACGACTGTGGCGACCATTGCTGACCAGGTGCGAACGCTTTCTCGTCGTGTAATCGTGCACATGATTGCTAACGATGCCGCAGTGCCCAGGGTGCCCGCGGGGCGGTCTCGATCTTTCTCCGTCCCTGTTCGAGTTCTTCGGGAGCAAGGACCTTGGCGTCCTCGCCGGTGAATGGTCTTTCGGCGGTTCCTCAGCGCATAGTGTCACGGCGAAGCCCCAGCCCGCACCGAGCACGTCAACCACATCCGCGCCGTCGACCATGCCCACGCACACGCGCTTCCATGCCACCAGCCTCGCGTCTGCCGAGTTGTCGCGATCGACTCCTCTATGGATCTTGGACCTGGGAAACGTAGCCGATGATGACCAGGAGGAACTTGAGGACCTGGAGGACTGTGACGATGATTAAGAATAGGGTATCCGCCATGTCGTAGCGTGGCACAGCCTATCGTATCTGCGAACACTTGAGGATTCTCATTCGAGCAAGGAGGAGTATGAGATGCGGAGTCGATTCGGACGGCACATGGGTTCATCGGACCCCAAGAACGTGCATGTGTTGGTGGGAGTGTAAGCTGAGCGCCATAATCTCGTTTCTTTCAACCACGCAACCTTCCCGTTGACACTCAAGCTCAAGGACTGTGCGCAGTAACGACAGAGCATGCTAACGAGTGAATTACATGACAATATATAGACCGGTATAAAAAATCCCATGACATAACCCCTCAAATCTTCTCGGTGGAAGTGGCAGCCTCCTCCATCGACTCGACGTCGTTGCCGTTGCCGCTCTGGGCGCGCTCGAGACGAGCGTTGTGGGCTACATGGGCGTCGGCAAAGAGCTTGGATGCCGGGTTTACGACTAAAGCGTGTGTCAGCGGATCTGTCGATTCGTAGGATCGGGTGGATCAACATACCACGCAGCGAGTCAACGAAGGCGTACTCGTAGACGAGCGCGGCGAGGATCGTAGCCGGAATGTTGGCAAGGGCGGCGATCGCAGCGTAGTTTCCACCAACGGCGCCCTTGCCCCAGATCGTCATCGCGAAGAGACGACCTCCGAGGTCACGAGCGGTGTTCACTGTCGTGGAGGTCAGCAATGGTACACAAACCGTTAACGAGAAAGACTGACATGCGATTCCGTTAACTGCGAAACCCCAGACTCCAGCGGCACTTTTTTGCGGCATCAGAAAGGTATCCCGAGACGTCAGAGTAAAAAGAGACACTCACTAAGCCATACCGGCAGCCCAAACGGCACCAGAGGGCGGGACAAGGAGGTTAGTCGGGTCAAGGACCGCGAAGATGACCATGGCGAGGACCTGTACAGCGATAGATGATCAGCTGAGCCCAGTCAAAGGTGATACAACAGGCACTCACGAAGCAGAGCATGAACTCGTTGAGAAGAACGGTGCCTAGCGGGTAACCAGCCGGGGCGAAGAGAGCAAAGACGCCCACAGGACCTGTGGTCTGGAACATCACATGTGCGTAGACGGCCGGGCCCTTGGCAAGAAGAGCTTCCTCGACCTCGAGGAAGAGTGGGCGCCATTGAAGGTAGACGAAAGCCATCGCGACGTAAGCGCCGAAAATCTGCGAGACGATGTAGCCGAGACCCTTGATGGGCGAGAAACCCTTGAAGAGAATGTTGACGATGGTAAGGCAAGGGTTGATGTGACCGCCAGACGTTCCCGAGACGATGATGAGGGCGATGACGATGCCGATACCGTAGCCGAAGCCGATGGTGAAGAGCGCTGAGAAATGGGTGTCAACAAAAAAAGGAGATCCCGACCCTAAGAGTGCTACTCACAACCAAGCGGCTGCGCGGCTATGTTACCCAGGTTGAAGCCCGCTGTCGCAGAAGCACCAAAGTAGCAGTAGATGAACGCGCCGAACTGTGCAGCTGGAGTGAGTTCGCTGAGTGAGTAAATTTGCAAAATGAACACGCACGGCCTCAGCAAAGCACTGAACGGCCCAGTGTGCCTGACGGTGGCGGACGCGCTGCCACTTGGCGGCCAAGCCAGTCCTGGGCTGGATGTCCTCGAGATGGATAAGCTCCGTGGTGTAAGGCATGACGGCGAGGCGAGTGCAGAGCAGAGGAGGAGCAAGGGCTACCGAAAATGAAGGTTGGCGCAGTTGTGTTTTATAGGCACAGTAGCTGATGCCCAGCGCAGACCAGCGGCGAAAGATCCGGGGTAGAAGACAGCGGAGATGGGGAAGCTGTTGATCAGTCGTTGATGAAGGTCCGTACTCGGGTCTGATGCCGCTCGCAGGCCGCGACCGACCACGAGGTCAGCTTGATGTCAGCTGTTCACGTCGTCTGCGCCTGGGCAAACTCGATCATAACAGGTACCCAAGACCCCACTCAAAGGGCGAGCGCCGAAGAGAGATAAAACGGCGCGTTCGCATCTATAGCAAGGGCGCTCGTTTTGAGCAGTACAAGAGCAGGAACGAGACACACATTCCGCAGCCTATCACAACTCGAGATGATCGGAGTAAGGATCAGAGCGCTGGAAAGGAACGATACAGGCCCAAGAGCAGAGAGAACCACAGAAGTCGCATATAGATCAGTCGCGAGGACTGCCGCGTCGGTAAAGCTGGCTGGCCGACACTGGATGGAAGGTCGACCTGTTCGCACCCGCTCAGCAGCGGCGTTCAGATCTAGAGCTTGCTCTTGACGGTGGGCAGCTCTGACACCTTCACGACTCTGCGACCGATTGTTAGTGATTGGGCACGGCGATCCCAATGGATGTTTACATACAGCTTGCCTGTGTTACCGCCGTTGAACAGCATCGACAGAGCAGAGGGGGCGTTATGTAGGCCGTCGACAATGTGGAACTTGCGTTGAAGGGACCCATCGGACAGCCAGCCCGCCATCTCTGCCAGCGCTGTCTTAAATTGGGACGCGTAATCGAAGCTAAGCGCGAAAGCGCGTGAGCCCTCCATGCGGTCGCCGATGCGCGGAACTACTCACTAGATGAAGCCTTGCATCTTCCCACGCTGTGAGATCAGGTTTTGGTAGGTCTTCAGTCCGTACGGCTTGACGTCGTCTAGAGTCGTGTCGGTACATGCTCGGGTGAATCCCTGGCGCCAAGCACTTACTATATGTCGAGATGCTTCCTGTGATTGCGTTCAGAGTCTGGCAACAAGAAGATGAGAGGGATAAAACGGACCACAGAGAACGATCCGAGCATCCTTGTTCAGCCGAGTAAGCATGAACTCGAGCATCTCGCCGCCTACGTTGTCGAAGTAGACATCCAGGTATCCGAGCTGAGGTAAACTTTCGGTAAGAAGTAAAACACATTGACATATCCAGTACTAACCTTCTTAAAGTCCTTGTAGAAAGTTGGACTCTTGTAGTCAAGTGCCTCTACGCCGAGGGTTTCGACGAGCCACTTGCATTTCTCTTGACCACCGGCAATGGCAATAACACGAGCTCCCTTCTTCTTTCCGATTTGACAGACAACAGATCCAGTGGCACCCGCAGCACCGCTGACGACGAGGGTATCTCCGCTCTTGAGCTCACCCACATTGAGGAGGCCCTACGCGAATAGGAGTAGGTGGAAGACAGTGGTGTATACGACATACTCACGAAGTACGCAGTCAGGCCAATGTGGCCAAGTGGTCCCAAGAAATCAAGAGGAATGGCTCCCTTAGGGGGACTGGGAGGCAGTTGAGAACACTGACGGAATAGTGAACGAGAAGAACGCACTTGACTGTCTGCAGCTCTTTGTCCGAGAGGACTGCGTACTCCTGCCACCCGACGTTGCCAACAACTGTATCTCCTACTCGGTGCTTACTACCCGGCCCAGCGGCAACCACGGTAGCGAGACCACTGGCCCGCATCGCGTCGCCGATTTTGACCGGCTCCATATATGAGCGCGCGTCGTTGATCCACCCGCGCATAGCCGGATCTTTTTCATCAGTATCAGTATTCGAAGGACATGAGTGGATGGAGAGCGCACCCAAAGACACATAGTGCACTTGAACAAGAGCGGAATGCTCGCCAGGTTGCATGGACTGGTCGAACGGCGTGTCGACCTGCTTGAACGTCACGTCTGGGACAATCTGCCCTTTAGGCCTGTCGGCGAGGACGACGCGCTTGTAAGATTTGGGGGCCATGTTGATGAGTTCTGACGGGATGAGTCTCCGGCAGTCGAGGTTATGAGCAAGAGAGGTATGGACCGGGTTAACCGGCTATGGTGTCCCCGTGATTGCCGGAGCTACAACAGCATCACGGAAAACAAGGTTTTTGTGTATCCTATCCTATATCCTATATATCCTATATAATAAAGGAGAAGACAAACTCGATATCTGATTGGTCCGCACTCCGGTCCGCTCAGTCACTTCGTTCCTCTTGCTCTTCCGCTTCACTCTTGCATTTGTCTCTGTTCTCTGTTGCCCGTATCGTCGACTATAGGATCTGAGTGTGATCTGTATGCTATTTGACACGCTTATATCTCATATTGATTCAATCTGCGTAAAGAACGAGCACGCCCGGCTTGCGAACACTTGCTCTTCTCAAGCTGTGTTTGAAAACACGGTATATTCTCATGAGCGTAGGTTCGATGCTTGCGATTCAGGCGCTCTGCGCTACTCCAACCCATTCCCAAGGACAAGCGTGTGACTCAATGAGATATGGCTCGAATTCAGACACTCACACGGACGTTGTAGACCGTTTGAGCATCTCAAGCCCACTGGACATTTCGCCAAACTGCGTGAGAGCGTAGGTGAAGTGTGTCACAGTTTTCTTGAGCCCCTGGCCCCTGTGCCATGTTTCGGCCATGTCATGTTTCCTCTCCAGTTTCTGCAAGTCCCAAGTGTCACGTGACTGCGACGCGACACGTCGGTCACCTGCCCTATGTCCTAGATCACCCATCAAGTAACAGGACTGACACTTGTCCTGCTGCAGTTCACCCTGCAGTACCTGTTGTTATTAGATCCATTGTCATCAGATCTCCTGTGACAGCTGCTCATGCTCTGGGAGCATGGAATGCTGCTGCCACCCGGACATC
>LCTX01000808.1:0-12746 GCA_002233555.1 Limonomyces culmigenus | reverse complement strand
GGGGTCACACTCTATGTCTTGCTCATACTGACATTGATCATGTTAGATCTGAACTTAAGGCAGGTGTTCACTTACAACCTATCTGCGGGAAGCTCATGGCAAACAAACCAAGCGCAAAACAGGGCGGCCGGCCTGCCGTAGTTTCCAAGCAGATCGCCGAGATGTATACCCAGGATGGATAGTGGGGATGCATGACACAGCATCATATACCAAGATTGTTCGTTATACCAGAGCGATATGATTGGCTTTGACTTGCTTATCTAGTCTCGCGTTTGCATGGCCGCATGCTTTCAGTACTTTCCGATGACATCCACGAGCTGCGTCTTCGGTATTGCCTCGGCATATGCCTTGCGCCCGAGACGCGTCTGCGTCTTCTGCTCGTACGCGTACGCGAAGCCGATAAGCTCGAACTCGCTCCAGGCCGTGCCAATAAACGACAGTCCAAAGGGAGCACCAGGCCCCGGCCACGAGATGCCGGGCCGAGTAGAGACGGGCTTGGTGTCTTCGGGGAAGAACCCAAGTGGGACAGTCACGATCGGGTAGCCGGCTTCATAATCACGTAAGTGTGGGCTTTACCCTGAAAGGAATAGAAGGGTACCTTTGGCTGGAGGCGTAGTAGTGCGTGCTGTGGCCGGAAGCACCAGCGCATCGAGCTTATACGTATTCAACGCGCCGTCGATGCCGTGCGTACGGCTGATGTTGAGCCTGTGCACGAGGCCGCTGTAATAGGCGTCATCAAACTTCTCCGACACGTTTACAAGCCTCCGGAGGCTTTCAAGGGCATCAAACACTGACACGGCTTCGGAAGAGAGACGATACATACACGGACTGGTCCTCGTATCCCTCTGGCTTCTCGAGTTCGGGATGTTCGTCGTTGAACGCGACGAGGTCGGCGATGGTCCTCACACCGCTTGGGTTGGAGATGAGACCAGCGTAGTACGCAGTAAGCTCCCGCTGCCTCGAAATGTGAGTCAGGTTGTCCATGGCGGCTCGCAATGCTGCTCCTAACCTTGTAGTCCACACGAGTAACAGCGTCCTCCCCGCTGAGGTACTCGTTGGCACTGCTGAGATCCGTGTGCTCGATGACAGTCGCACCCAGGCTGCGAAGTGTGTCCAACGCACGCTCGAAAGCGACCAGCTCGACCTCGGTGATGTTGACGAACTCAGGTGATGTGAACTTGCTAGGCACCCCGATACGCTTACCCCGCAGAGCGTCCGTTCGAATTGCCTTGGTGTAGTCCAGCATAGGCAGCGGGATCGCGGATGTGTAATTGTCGTGCGGGTCAGCCCCGGCCATAGCCGTCAGCACGGTGGCGGCGTCGGCGATGGACCGACAGATGGGCCCGACCGTGTCTTGGTGGGAGGTGATGGGAACAACTACTAGACGTCAGGACTCGTACTGACAGGTATGGTGGAGAAGACTCGCCTCCAGCTCGGGAAGTCAGCCCAAGCGTTGGCTGGAACGCATGGTCAGTGACTGTAAGCAGGACTCATCGCGGAGACTACCTTAATACCCGCCAGATTGTTATTGCTGGACGGACAGGTGATGCTTCCATCGGTCTCGGTACCCAGGGTCACGGCAGCGAGCCCGATCGACGCAGCGATACCTGAGCCGCTGGAAGAGCCACACGGATCGGCGCCAGGGAAGTACGCATTGGTACCCTGCCCTCCACGCCCGGACCAGCCTGAGCTGAGATCTCCGCGAGCGTAGGAGAACTCAGAGAGGGTTGCTTTGCCGAGCATAACTGCGCCCGCAGCACGTAGGCGCGTTACGACGCCTGCGTCCCGCGGCACTATTGAGCCTAGGAGACTGTACGAGCCCGCCGTCGTGTTCATGCCTGCACTCGCTCTTCAGCACTCCGCTAGTTCAAGAAGTTGACTCCAGAGCCTCACCCTCGCTCGAGATCGTTGCGATGTTGTCCTTCAGCAGCACCGGGATCCCATGCATCGGCCCGCGTGGCCCGAGCATCGCACGCTCCTCGTCCAGCACCTGCGCCTGGAACAGCGCGGACGGGTTCAGCTCCAGCACCGCACGCAGCGCCGGACCCTTCAGGTTGACCTCGTCGATGCGGGCAAAGTACGCGTGCACGAGGTCGACGGCGGTGAAGTGGCCAGCGGCCATGCCCGCCTGGAGCTCGACCACGGACGCTTCGTACAGGTCTGGCAGAGTCGTGTTCTTTGCAACGGATGGAGCATGTGTGAGACCGCAGGCATAGCCGCGCTTCCATGGAGCCTGGACATAGAGTACAACGCCGAGTCCTATAGCGAGGACCCTGAGCGCAAGGCGGACGGGCGAACCCTTGCTGGACGCCTGAGCGGTGGCGAGCGGAAGGGGCAGTCCTGAGGAGGCCTTAGAATCCATCGTGGGCTGACTTCTCGCAGCGCGCGCAATGAGAGCATTCGAGGGCAAGATAAGCTGTCCATGCGCAGCAAGGGATGAGGATGACGAGCAAAAGCTGCGGAGCACAGTCTGTCAGACGCGGGACTGCGCATCTTTTTTTAACCTCCCCCACGTATGTCGTCCACCATGCACGTCGCAGCACGCCAGATCTTGTTCAACCAATCATTTATTCTTGCTTGATCTTACAAGCAGGCGCTCAAATCACACCATGGCAATTGCCAGCAGTTTTCCTTCTTGTCGCAGTTCGTCAATGGCCTCCAGCGAGGGCTTTTCGGCCACCTCAATCTCCAGCTCCCGCATGCCTTTCCCTACATGAATCATGATCATTTTACACACCAGATGCAGTAGCCCCTCTCGCATCGTCTGACCTCGGAGTCGCACTCGACCGATGGCAGGCTCCGCATGCATCCGCCCAGCGCCGCCTCGACGAGCATCAACTGGCCTAACCCAAGAAAACACAAACGTATCCATGCTCTGCTTCAACACCCGATAATCGAAGCTGTACTGTAACATTCTGACAGTCAATCTTTCGTGGTAGATACACGAGCTTGTCGTTTCGCCAGGCCTGATGTATGGGACAACATCTTACATGCATACGTTTAGCAGCATAGTTCACCTCGCCGCCTCGGTCACTCGAGGCTGTGCTGAATCTGGACAAAGGCTTCTTCGTCCTCCCGCAAGATCTCGACTGGCAGCTTATCCGAAGAGAGGAGAGAGAATGCTCCTTCGTGCTGACTAGCATAGCCGCATCCAACAACTGTAACTCTCTTAAGGGCTGTCCACATCTGTTCGAGTCCCCACTTCCGGCGCTCCTGGCAGATGCTGGCCCACAACAAGCCCCAAGTGCCTTCCGACGCAGGCCAGATGTAATGACAGTCGCTCAAGTCAAGGTACTGAAGACAATGGCGCAGATACTGGTGATGAACGATGGTAGCCGAGTGCATGATGACGTTCGAGATCGACAGACTGGTGAGGCGGAATTCGGGATACTCCCATTGGACCCAGGCCGGAATACGAAGATCGATGAGTTGATGCGGTTCGATGCGAACCTCTGGGGGAGGCGCCTGGTCGCCCGCCGCGCAGGCCGGACGCTGTAGTATCACGCAGTTTGGCTCATCGACGATGTATATTCGGGTCTCGAACGGACGGCAGCGATGATGTAGGAGTGCTCGCTCGAGATACCCCTTGATGGGCTTCCAAGCCATCCTCCAGTTGGGAGGAGAAAGGACGATGTCGAACCTCTTGATATACGCGCTCCAGGGCTTGATGTCGCTCCACAGACAGCGGATGCCTAGCTTGGCGGCTGGAGAGTTTCGTATGAGTAGCATAGAGCGAGCTCGACTGTTCACGAGAGAGTACGTACACCCATAAGAATCGTCAGTAGTAGCCATGAACCGTATCCGACGAGCATAGCGGCGGACCAAGTTTTTGACATTACCTGTGGTGGCTATCCACTTGATGCGGTCCACCGATCGAGAGCTCAGACAAAACTGAATCGTCTCGAAGGACATAGGAGTCAACTCCGCGACCATATCTCGACACACCGCCCGCATAGCGATGAGAGAGAGGATGTCGTCCGCGTCTCGCAGACATGAGCCTATGTGGCCCCATATTTCACGAGGTAGGCGCACAACAAGCCTCGTATCTCCATCTTCAGATACTCTTTCTTTCTCAACCAAAGCATGCGATGGGTCCATAGAGCTCGAAAGATAGCGACGACGAGCAACTCACAGTCAGAAGAGAGGAAGTGCCGCGTGGAACAGCTTTCGCGCTTGCCCTTTCACCACGACCACCTGCCCACTTGACCACGAACCTGGTTCCCCATACTGGAAGAGCAAACGTGCTAACATTTCAGTTTACATAGCGTGCAAAAGACAACTACAGCTTCGCAGATATCCAGATACAGACTCCATCCAAGTTCATGCTCAGCTGCGGCACCGGTTCGGAGGCTAGCGACGCGCTAGTCAGACCTGCAACTCCGACATGGGAGGTGAACACGACGTACCACGCAGCTTCCGCAGGGAGTGTCGTAAGTGCAGGTCGACGCCGGGGCCGCAACAACTGGACAGGGATCAGCATGTAGTATGGAGCATGGTGAAGACAGACTCACCGCGCGAAGGCTCCGCGGCGACGAGGCCGGCGAGGACAAGGAGAAGGGCAGAGATGGCGAACTTCATGGTGAGAGGGTGAGGATGGGGCGCCATGCCCCAACGGCCGTGTTTTATAAGGACGCTCGACCGCATGCCTGATCGCAGCTCTTGCTATCTCGTCAGGTGTGCACGTGTCAGGGAGCCGTTCCGCTTCTTCTCCGTGTTTCAGATCAAATAACAGGCACACTATCTCCACGAACTATGTTACCCATAGATCGCTTTCCCAGCCAAGAATGCCCATCGTACTCGGAAGGTTACGGCATTGCTGTGGTAAACTGTCGAGATTTTAACTGCTTCACGTGACGTCATCATGATCATGCTTCTTATCCTCCGCACCTTCCGCACGCCTCAACACTTCGACAGAAATCGGCCGTGCTTGGGGTGCCTCACACATATAAGGGGCTATCTGAACTCGCTCCACTTGACATCTAGCCTTAGATCTCTTCGCGTCTCCCCTGCCCCACCATGGCCATCACGATCCCGGCTTCTGTTCCGCAGCTCATGCTATCCACCGCAGACGCGACCGCGACGCGCCGAGACGCATTATCTCTGATCTGCAGAACTTTGTTTACTCACTCGAGTGTCCTGAAGAAACATGAACGTGTAGATCTTCTCCGCCTACGCCTCGTCTCCAGCGTCTTCGAGCGATCCATCACGCCGCACCTCTTCTCGACCCTCAACCTCTCGGAGCAGCCCGGCAAGGGCACGCTCCGGCTCTCTGCGTTCCTCCGTGCCTGCTCGCCACAGATTGCCCTCGTCAAGAACGTCACCATTCTGTGCGGTTGTGCGCGCAGCAGCGACAACTATGCCCCGGCGGGCGCCGTACAGTTGATCATCGGCCTCCTCCGCGCGCTGTGCCAGCTACCCAGCCTGCGCGACGTGCGCATCCAGTCTGTACCCGGCCAATCAGTAGTCCTGTGCGCGACGCTCCGGGACGCGCTCCGACTGCGCAAGAACCTGCCGTTCGACTTCTCCATCGACGAGGACGGCGGGGCTGAGACGCTCCTCCTCTGCACGACCAAGGCCATCGCACTCGGGATCGTCGCGCCCACGTTCCGCGCGCTGCATCTCCCCGCGAGCGCGCGGATGACCGCGGCGCTGATCACGGACGTCCACGTCGAGCGCGTCGCCCTCACAAAGGAGAACCACACCGCGTTCTGGAGCCTCGGCGCGCTACGGCACCTGCGGGTACACAACTCGCTCGTCGTGCGCGCGCGCGGGGATAACCCGTTCGACGATTTTACGTGGGGCCTCTTCCTCGAGACGGCCGAGCAGTCGCTGCCGGCCTTGCGCCGGTTCGACCTCACGTTCTGCGGTTACGCGGTCAGCAGCACGCCCTACGAGGACGTGTTCGCGCGCATCCATCCGGATTATCTAGATTATCGCATGGTCTACAGCGACAAGTTGGCATACGAGCACCTCCTCCACTTCCTGCAGGCCCGCGATCTCTACGCACGCTCTCCACGCAGCTCAAGCAACAGTCCTCAGCCCAAGGCGAAGAAGGACGTCATTCCCCAGCTGGACTGGTCCACCCTATGATCGGACAATATCCATTTGTGTTTCTTGTAGCATTTTTTTTTAGATGTACATACACAATGCACGAATATGGGAGTTGGGCAAACAGTACAAGCGCGCACGCTCAGTACACACGCTTCGCAACCGACTGCCAGAGGGCGAGCGGGTTGTTGACACTGTGAGTGTTCCGTCAGTCATGATCTCGCACATGAAATGCTGGTCGACTCACATGTCGGCCGTCAGCTCAAAGTTGTAGTCGGCGGGGCGCGCCTGCCACTCCTCGGGCTCGTTCGTGTTCTCGATGCCAAATCCAAGGCGCCAGGTGATGCCCTGGACGGAGTTGGTGATGAAGTCGGGCGGCGCAAGCGAGTCGTTCTTGAGGCCGACGGTCTTGATCTCGCTGTCGATCGTGACAAAGTCGGTGCTCTGGCCGCCGACGGTGCCGCAGTACGACTGCGGGACGGACTTGCGGCCGCCGAACACGACCGTCTTCGCGCCCTCCTCCTTCGCCATGGTGATCGAGAAGAGCGAGCACGAGGACGCGCAGCGCCCGTTCGACACGATCGCGACCTTGGCGCCGTCGAAGAGCGCGGCGGCCGGCGGCGCGGGCCCGCCGAACGGCTGGCACTCCTGCCCGAGGCGCGGGCTGAACGCGTCCTTGTGGCCGTTGATGATCTTCGAGACCGGGTGCGCGAGGTAGTTGAACTTGGCCGGGAACGGCGTGTTGTTCGCGAAGATGTAGCTGTGGAGATCGTCAGCCGCCAAACTTCACAATGATGAAGAGGGGAAACACTCACTTGAGCGGGTTGTAGAGCGTTTCGAAGTCCGGGTCGACGTCCGTCGTCGCGAGCTTGGTCACGATCTTCTGCGCGAGCGGGCCCGCGCGGATCTCAGTGTCGAGCCCGGCTTGCGGCACTGTCGTCGACTTGGGGCCGGCGATGATGCGGTGGAGCCAGTGGGCGATGCAGATGAAGCCGCCGCCGTTGTTCGTGACGTCAACGACTGCCCGCTGATCAGCATCTAGCAATTGCAAAGGGTGGAGTCGCACGTACTGAGCCGGGTGGCGCCCTTGGCCTTGAGGCTGAGGAGGCCGTTGAGCGTCGCGTTCTGGAGGCCCGCGAAGCTCGTGGCGGAGAACGAGCCGAGCGCGAGGACGCCGGTGGTGTTGTCCGGCAGGAGGTAGAACTGCGCCACGCCGCTCGAGCCGGGCAGGCCCGCGGGCGGCGTGCTCCCCGGCGGGAGCAGCACGTCCGACTGCGGCGTCGTGTCGAGGATGACGTTCATCGGCTGCTTGCGGTCCGCGTGGCTCGGCTGCGCGAAGCGGAGGCGCGCGGAGTCCGCCGCAGCGGGCGCGGGCGCGGCGTCGTAGTAGCTCGCGCCGTTCGTGCTCGGCACGGCGCGGCAGTTGCCCGTGCGGAAGGACGGGCCGTCGGTGAACTTGGCGGTCGCGGCGCCGATGCGCGCGCGGTACGGGATCGTGAGCGTCTCCTTCTTCGTGCCGTTCACGCGCTTGATGACGAGCTCGACCGAGTCGGAGAGCGGGAGCGCCTGCTGCGCGAACTGGCCCATGATGTACGCCCAGCTGCTCGCGCCGCGGTTGTACGAGGAGAAGAAGCCGATCTCGCGCGTGCCGAGCGCCTGGTACGAGCCCGCGATGGCCGCGTTCGCGTCGACGGCGTCGAAGGGGTCGGCGCCGTTGATCTTGTACACGCGCGCGCCCGAGAGCGACGCGAGCTGGCCCTTGAGCGCGCCCGGGAGCGCGTCCTGCCAGAACTGGACGCCGGTGCCGAACTCGGTGGACGCGACGGTGAACGCCTCGGGCGCGATGTGGACCTCGGCGCCCTTGAGGAGGACGAGGGGGATCGGGAGGTAGTTGACGAACGCCGAGTCGTAGCAGTAGTTGATGTACGAGAAGTGGCCGTCGCCCGACTTCTTGAACGCGCGCGAGAGCGCGATGTGCAGCTCGTAGTCGGACGCCTGCTTCGCGGCCTTGATGCTCGCGAGGTCCGCGGTGATGTCGTTGTGGACGTCGACGGTGTACGGCTCCGGGGCGTGCGCCTCGTAGTTGACGGACGTATGGAACGGCAGCATCTTGGTCGTGACGGCGAGGATGTTCGCCCTGAGCGTGGATTAGCATCAAAACCATGCAACATACTAGTTAATCACACTCACTTTTCGGTCGAGTTGACCTTGAAGCTCTGGTAGCACGCGCGCACATCGGCGGGTGCGACCCAAGTCTGGTTGGCGATGACGACGCAAGGGTCCGCCTTGGCAGCGAACGCGGCACCAACGAGACCAGCGACGAAGAGGGCGGACGCCATTGCAGCAGGAGGTGGGGGACGTGCGGTCGCGTGCAGCCTCAGACTAAGCCATGCTGGATCTTATAGCAGGCGTAGCGGCGTCGGTGAGCATATGCTGATGGCCCATCGGGTCCAGTTACGCTCCCAAGCGGTGTGATACCAGCTTCCCAACAGCCAGCAGGTCGTTATCGCAGAGCATGGCGTGCTCGACAGCGCGTGGTCGACTTGTGCTTGGCAGGGACGAGCGCTCCGATGATGAGCCTGGCCAAGCAATTAGACGCCCGTCGCTGATCTCGGCCCTCGGCCTCATCATGCTCGCAATCACACGCGTGTCTATGGCAGGGCATACCGAGCAACGACAGACATGTATTAGCTCCGATAGACAACATATAGATTCAACAAGCTCAATAGGGAGGAAGAGGAGAGACAACAAGCCGATCATCGAGGGGTCATAGACTAGGTAGAACGGCGGCAGGAACGAGCAACCAAAAACAAGACAAGGACACGGCCTAGAGCAGGCCGCACTCGCGCAGGTGAATCTGCAGGAGGATGTCCTGGATGGCGGACAGCACGACTGTCAAGACGTCGTCAGCGCCAGCGTCGACGAGCAGAAAACAGCACATGACACTCACACTTGATCTGCTGGGTGTCAGTTGCACACGTGTAGTGCGCGTAGATCTGCTTGGTCGCCGCGCTCTGGTTGAGAGAGACGAAGCGGTGGAGGAGGTAGTCGCACGCGGCGTCGTAGCTATCCCCGCCGTTGTAGTCCGGGAAGTAGTCGGCGAGCGGGCTGCGCGGGAGCTTCTCCGCGAACAGGTCGATCTTGTTCAGGAAGAGGATCATCGACGTCTTCACAAACCAGCGCGAGTTGCAGATCGAGTCGAACAGCGTCAGCGCCTCCTGCATACGATTCTGAGGGGGTGACGTCAACATTCATCCATACCAACGAGGGAAGGAAGCGGCACGTACGACGGACTCGTCCTCGTACAGCATCTGGTCGTACTCGGACATGGACACGAGGAAGACGAGCGCGGTGACGCTCTCGAAGCAGTGGATCCACTTCTTACGCTCGGAACGCTGGCCGCCGACATCGAACAGGCGGTACGTGAGCTCGCCGACCTTGAACGTCGTCTCCGTGATGCCCGTTGTCTTGACACGCGAGCGCAGAATGTCCTGGTCCGTGGGCAGGTACCGCGGGTCCGACATGCGGTCGATCGCGTTGAAGTAGTATGTCGCGCTGTCGTTCAGCTGGAACTCGCGTGAGCGGCCGACAGCCTGCTGTACGCCCGGGTCGCGCCAGAGCCCGCGGACGGCGTCGGCGAGGTCGCGCGGCATGACGTCGCCCTCGATCTGGGTCGGGAGCGAGAGGACGACGGAGCGCCGGGCGTCGTTCTGCGGCTGCAGCGCCAGGTCGAGCTGCGGCATCGCCTCGAGGATGGCGCTAGAGAGCACGAGTCAGCGACGGCATGGCGAGAAAAGGGCAAAGACGAAGACGAACCGCATGGACTGGATGATGTTCGAGAAGATGATCTCCTTGTACGAGTCCCGCTCCTGGTCGTTGTAGCCGCCGTGGTGGATGAGCTTCATCTGCTTGAGAACCGTCGACTGTGAGGCAAGTCAGCAGCTGCTTGGCGTAGACGACTGCCACACCTCACCTTGCCAGACTCGCCGGCACCGAGCAGGAGCATTTTGATCTCGTTCTTGGCGACCTGACGGTCCCGCTTGAGCTGGTTCTCAATCTCGTCGTTGCCTAGCCGAGCGAGCGTCAGGCGTGGGCGCTCAGGGCGGGCGAGCACAACAAAGAGGGGTACGTACGGGCCTTAGCCTCTCCATCGACAGCGGTGGACTGAGTGCATCCCATGGCTGCTGATCAAACGAGGGGGTGTCGGAGGTATGAGGGGTTGGTGGTGGTTAAAGGCGAGGGGTGTAGGATGCGGTGGGGGCGTGCAGTTGGGCTGCCGGGCCGGATAATAGGCGGGCGGGCGGGGCGGCGGTGGTGGGCAAAGGAAGGGAAGGGGTGACCGTGGCGGGACGGACGGGGGCAAGCACCAGGGAGCGAAGTGATCGCTGGCGCCCCCGGGCGCGGCCGCCGCACGTGACGTGATGGCCGGCGACAGACTACCTCTTCCGTTCTTCCGCCGCCATCTGATCGGCGTCGCATTCACGACCACCACCCTCGATCGCAGTCCACTTTGCATGTAAAGTCGTGGTCTGCGCAAGACCTGGCCAAGGCAAATGGCTTGCGATCAACCACTTCGTCCCAATCCGCGTAAAGTGGTTGCTCATACTTTCGCGCCTTTCGAAGAACCCTGCCCACACAACTTCCCAATCCGTTCTCGTCTCCACGTCAACAGACTGTCCCTCACGTCCTTTGCGCCATCAACAGCGACGCCGAGCACAACCACTCACTGGACTGCCCAACACGCGGAGGGCACGGCTCGGCACGCCGACATCTGACGGATCTGAGACCGCAACTGCTTCCATGGATGGCGCGCGCCTCGTTTTCGTGCTCGTACGCGAATCGTCTGCGTCATCACACAAAGGGACGCTCGTCGTCGCCAAGCGCGACCTGCGAGCGTAGGCATGCCCATCAGACACCAGGCGGCGGGCAGGCGGGCTTCCGTTTCGGCCAGGCCCTTTGTGGGCTCGGCGCACGGTGCGGATGTTGTGCGGGCCGGAAGATGGGACATGAGGTTTTGTACAGCCCAGACATACATGATGGTGAAAAGATATATGTTTAGGTTGGGGACTCGGAGATGCTCGGACATCTCGCTTTCGGTTGTTGTGCAGAGTATGTAGGACCGGCTCCGCCGCGATGTCTCCAAGAAAGCTGAGCGGTGAAAGCAGTGCCACAGCTCTTCTTCTCTGACTCTCACTCTGCCTCGTTGAGTCTGGTTATCGCGTCGCTTGAGGCCGATGGATGGATCGCTGAGTTATGGAACAACGCTTGTATCTGAAGCTGTAAGCGACGGGGACCAGAGGCCACCTATCTACTTGCATCGTGAGATATGGAGACATATCGGTTCCTGTCTGCGAGACGTGGACGACATTCTCTCTCTCATCGCTCTGCGAGCGGTGTGTCGAGATATGGCCGCGGAGTTGACTCCCAGGGCCTTCGAGACGATCTTGTTTCATTCAGACGTTTATTCGGTGTACCGCGTCAAGTCGATGGCCACCGCAGGTGATATCTATTACTTGGTCCACCGCCATGCTCGGCGAGTGCAGTTCATATCTAGTCCTAACTGGTCTTATAATTCGGGACGTACGTGTTCTCTTCTCAAAGATCTAGCTCCTTCCATGCTGATGATACGAAACTCTCCAGACGCTAAGCTAGGCACGCACGCTCTGTTGAGTAACATCGAGTCCTGGAGCACGTATCTCAAGACGTTCGACATCATTCTTAGGGCTCCTACGTGGAAGATGGCCTGGGCGCCCATCAGGGCGCATCTTTTGGAACCTCATCGTCATCCGTTCGAGATCCGAATACACGTCAGCAGTGACCCAAATTGTGTGATATTGCAGCGTCCGGCCAGCGCGGCCAGCGTCCAGGCGCCTCTGCCAGAGTTCCGCATCGAACCACATCATCTCATCGATCTTCGTATTCCGGTTTGGATCCCGGACTATGGCGGACCCCACCTCCTGACCAGTCTCTCGATCTCGAACGTCATCATGAACTCGGCTACCATAATTTATCACCAGCATGTCCCCCATTGTCTTGAGTACCTCCACTTCAGCGACTGCCATTTCGTCTGGCCTGCATCGGAAGGCACTTGGGGCCTGCTGTGGACTAGCTTCTGCCGAGAGCGGAGACTCGGACGGATGTGGACAGCCCTCAAGAGAATCACAGCTATTGGATGCGGCTACACCAGTCATCAAGAAGGAGCATTCTCTCTCCTCTCTTCGGATGAGCTGCCAGCCGAGATGTTGCGTGAAGACGAGGCAGAGTTTATTCAGTTACAGCACAACATACGGTGACCGAGGCGGCGATGTGAGCTGTGCTGCTAAACGCATGTATGTAACAATTGGTTCTACACATCCAGTCTCGCGAAACGACCAGCTCGTGTATCTGTCACAAAAGGTTGATTGTTAGAAATTTACAGTACAGCTTCATTTATCCGTCGTTGAAGCAGAGCATGAGTGCATTTGTATCTTCTTAGGTCGGGACAGTTGATGCTGGTTTCAACACCTTTCAGTGATCACCCATATCGCACATCAGAAGGCGAGAGCTGGGCTTTCGAAGAGACGAAGACCTTGATCCTTCCTCGCTGTGTGCCAACCACATTCTCCACCGCTTGCAATAAGGTTGTAAGTGAGCACCTGCCTTAAGTTCAGATGTAACATGATCAATGTCAGTATAAGCAAGACATAGAGTGTGACCCC
>LCTX01000801.1:0-34990 GCA_002233555.1 Limonomyces culmigenus | reverse complement strand
CGAGCAGGAGCTCGTCTGGCAGTGATGGGCGTGTCGTCGACATGGGCACAGCACAAGAGGCGCGCGTGGCTGAGCCGTCCCAAGGACGACTTGACGAAATCGCTTCCTGCTTGCTCTGCCCAACTCCCTTGCGTAACCGACGAGGACGTCTCAGTGCCCTCTAAATGTCCCGATGCAATCATATAATGTTACATTTTGCGGTTGCCTATCACAACATATTCTTCGTCATCGTCGCGATGGAGCAGAGAGCTAGGGGGAGTGCACTCCGTGACTTCTCAGTCAGTCTGCAGCTTTACCACCAGCGACCTCGATTACGAACGCGACAGCGTGCTGCGCGAAGCGGCACATGTGCTCGACGCTGAATTCGGGAGAGATGTCCATCCGGCTGGGCGTCGCGTCAGTGGTACACCCCCCGCTCGATCAAAGCGGCGCTCACTCGTCTGGTGTATGGATCAGCTCGTTCCTGTTTTCGAAAAGGCCTTCGGTGAGGAACGATGCCGGGTACCCTTGCGCATGCCACGACATGCTGCGGCACAAGAAGTGAGTTGGGATAGATGACGGAAAGCGGGAACGCCTACTGGTCCGAGCCAGCATTGTCCGCGAACTTGAACACGGCCGCAGGCAGGTCGAGATACGCAGCCACGAGCTGGACATGCAGCGCAGTGAGGCCCATGTCCACACTGCTGGACACGATCCCGATCGCCTCGTCCGTCCCATTTTTGACCCACGCCGTCATGTCATACTGCACCATCGCTGCGACGACCGTCCCTTGGTCGCGATACGCCTAAGCGACATCGAGCGAGCCCGAAACCTTGTAGTCTTCCTCCGCGGCGTACCAGTGGAACTCGACCGTGCGCGCCGGCACGAAGCGGACCTCGGCCAACTGCTGCAGTGCTTCGAGCAGCGTCACGGTCCCCGAGCCGTCGTCGTCCGCGCCCGGCGCGCGGCTGGCAGGCTCCGCGTACTTCTTGCTGTCTTGATGTGCACCGAGGATCAAGACGCCGGCCTCCGCGGAGAGGTTCGAGCCATGGATGCGGGCGATCTGGAGGGGGTCAACCGACAGGGAGGAGAGGTGGGGCAGAGCGAGACGTACGATCGAGTGTTGACCGAAAGTCGCATGCTTGAACTGAGAGACTGTGACCAGGGGGCCATGCGCTGTGTACTGCTCGGCGATCTGACCATCTCGTTAGCGAGAGCGGAAGCGCGCCAGTGGACACGCACCCGTTCAACTTGCGCCAACAGCCAGAGCTGGCTCTCACGCCCCGTCTTCGACACAGGTCGTATCAGTCTGGGTATCTGACGGATGGGCAGACGTTCGCACCTTGGTATGTGCCTGTCGCGTCTCAAACGCGGTGAAGTCCACGAGGCTGGCGCGCATGCGCTCGACGGCGACGTTCGCGATTACGGATGACACGAGCGCCTGCGCGCTCGGCGGCGGGTACGGTGTTACGCGCATCGGCGCAGGAGGGAACAGCCCGAAAGGTTTCTGGGTGCCTGACCGGTGGGCATCCGGGAAGAAGTGGTAGGCTGATGAGAGTGCAGGAAGTGCGAGGGCAAGGGCGACGGTAGGAAAAAATGGGTAAGCATGGTGAAGCGCCTTGCTTAGTGCTGGATTGCAAGCAGTACTCACTTTTTAATGCGATTCTGCGGCCGCCGTGAAGGCCGCCGCAGTTGTTTCAGCAGCTCCGCAGTCCTCATTGGTGCGGTTGTGCTCGATTATTATTGAACTTGCTTAGTTCACGAATGCTACGAAACAGAGCGAATAGAATTGCCGAGGCCACATCTGAAGGCTTTAGAGTCGGAAAGCCAGCAACGAAAGAGGAAGAGACACGAATGGGACACGCTAAGTGAAGACGCGTGTCGCGTTAAACTTCACGACACGATCCACTCGCCCCATCATGCCTGTCAACGCTTTTGCGGGTTTACTGCGCGTATTCGTCCACAGTCCTCCCATCTACATCAAACACTATGATCCCCGCGCGCGCAGACGAGCAGCAAGAGATGTGGTGGAGATTATCTTGAGGAAGCTGAGGACTTCCCGATGCATCGAAACGGAACTCGCCCCGCGCTGTGCGACTCTTTGCCCAGCTATGTTCTGCCAGATGGACCTAAGTCCAAGTCGTCTGACAGGTCTGTGGTGGAAGAGATCAAGAGGCACGTCTGGGGAGCGAGCCGTCGGCACCGAGTCGCCGCCCGAGAAAACAGCAACATCGACCGGCTTACGGCTGCCGGCCTCTCGGCACCCAAGTCCCGAAGATGCATGCGTTGGGCGTGCCATCAGGCCCGCGAACCGGGAGCGACTGGCTCACCTCCAGACCTTGCTCAGTCGTGTGATTCTGGTGACCTCCAGTGACTTCTCTAGGCACGTCCGAGTCTTGTGCCCAGCTTTCCCCGCATGGCCCGAGCACATTGTCCACCTTAGTATGGAAGCATTGCACTCACGTAACGCCCCCTAAACCGCCTCGCACGATCCTTGTTCCCTGCAACGCCCCAGGCACCCTGCTCGCGCAGAACCCACTCCTCCTGATGATCACTCGACGGGCGGCGACACGGCCCTTCCATGCCCGTGGCGCAGCGCAACCCATTGTTTGCGCCGCGGCGTCCATCTGCTTCGGGCAGCAAACGCACGCGCCTGGGTGCTGTTCGTGCGAAGTGCTATGAGTTCCGGCCGTGGCAGGGAGGCATGAAGCAGTTGCGGGCACCTCCGTTTGCAGGAGGGGGATGGCTGGCCGGATCCGTGTTTTTGCGGGCGAGTGGGGCGGCGCGGGCCCGGCAGTATTGTGGAGCCAGGTGCTAGACGGGAGTTAGGGAGCGATGACGTCGGCGGGTCGTGTGTGCAGGCGGGGCGGGCGGGCGCTCGCATCACGACGGGCGGTCGTCGGGCGCGCCGGGCCGGGAGCGAGGTCGCCCGCTACGTTCTGATCTGCCGGCCGCTCTCTCTCCTGCCTTCCGCCCCCTCCTGCACACGATACCCCCGATGGACGGACACACGCTGCGTCCGTGGGCCGTGCGGAGCGAGCGCGAGCCCGGCCCCGCGAGCTGGGGCGGGCAGGATTGGGCCGCGATCCTCGCGCAGCCGATGGAGCCCGCGACGTTCGGCGCGCTCGAGGCGCACGGCATGCTCGCGCCGCCCGTGTCGCCGCCGTTCGGCTGGGAGCCCCGCCCCGTCTTCCACCCCCAGCAGCTCGCCCACGCCTTCCCCGCGCGCTCGCTCCCCACCTCCACGTTCCACGCCCCGCCCCCGCCACCCCAGCCGCAGAGGCGCGCGCCGGGGTACTACAACCCGTTCGACACGAACAGCGTCCCGCCCGGGCCGATCGCGCCGCCGCCGGGGCTCGCGCCGTTCGTCGAGGACGAGTGGCCGGCCTTCCGCGGCGGCGGGCCGGACGTGGCGTCGCCCGTCGACGGCTACGCGGCCGACCCCGCGTTCTTCACGCCGAGCCCCGAAGGGCGGGGGAGCGCGAGCCCCGCAAACGGCCCGCCCGCGCGAGTCGGCGACCTCACGTGGCGCCTGACCGCGCTCCAGCTCCGCAAGCAGCAGGAGGACGCGGCCGCTGCGGAGGAGCAGCTCGCGGGCGAGGCCGAGCCGGGTGGTGCCGCCGCGGGCCGCGGCCGCGCGCTCAACAAGGGTAAGGTGCACATCGTCGGCTTTGACGAGGACGACGAGGACGAGCGGTGAGCCCTCCCCCTCTCGCGTGCGTCTGGCGCCAGACTGAGCCGGCGCAGGACGGACGAGATCAGCATGGACTGGCGCCAGCTCAGCCGCAGCCGCTCCCGCGCGCCGATGGCGATGGACTGGCGCGCGCAGAGCGGCTCGCGGCCGCCGGGCAAGGCGCCCGCCGCGCCGCCCCTCCTCGACACGGGCGTCTCGAACTTCGCGTTCCCGATGGGCCCGCCCGCGCAGCCGAGCGCGAGCACGAGCGCGGCGGACTCGCCCGCGACGGACGCGTTCGCGGGCGACCTCGGCTGGCTGCCCGCGTTTGACCTCGCGCTCGACACGCCGCTGCCCGGCTCGCTGCCCCCGCTCCCGCCGCAGTCGCCGCCGCCGCTGCCCCATCTCCTGCCATATTATGGCGGCGGGCACCCCGCGTCGCTCCCGGTGCGTGGGGGCCCCCAGGCACCCACGCCGCGCCCGCTGCCGGGCGGCTTCCCGCGCCGGATCCGCAAGACGAGCTTCGACCACACCGTGCGCACGCAGGGGACGTTCGCGGGCGCCGAGGGCCGGCACCAGGTCGACGGGCGCCCGCGCTCGCCCTCCGCGATGCGCCCCGCCGCCAAGCGCAGCGCGTCGCCGCCCGCCGACGACTACGCCTTCCACTTCGGCGGGCACGAGTACGGCGGCGACGCGTTCGCGTTCGGAAGCGCGCCACCCGGCGGCGGATTCGAGGGGTACCCCGGCTTCGCGGTCGACCCCGCGGCGATCATGCCGCCGCTGCCCGACGACTGGAGCAGCGGCGGCCCGAGCGCGGAGCAGAGCCCCGAGCCCGCGACGACGCCCGAGGCTCCCGCGCGCGCACGGGCGCCGCCCGCCGCGGCGCGCCGGCGCAAGAGCGTGAGCAGCGTGCCGGCGCCCGAGGACGGCGGCGCGCCGACGGTGTGCACGAACTGCCGGACGACGAACACGCCGCTGTGGCGGCGGGACCCCGAGGGCCAGCCGCTCTGCAACGCGTGCGGGCTGTTCTTCGTGCGCACTTATCTTATATGGAGGAGCCTCGCTGATAGCGTACTTATCGCAGAAGCTGCACGGCGTCGTCCGGCCGCTATCGCTCAAGACGGACGTGATCAAGAAGCGGTGCGTGCATTCAAATAGCTAAGCGAGATAGCGCGGGCGCTTATGATAGCAGGAACCGCGCGTCGGGCACGCCCGCGGCGGCGCGCAAGGGTGTCGCGCAGGCGCCCAAGCTCGCCTCGGCGTCGGGGTCCGGGGGCGGCGGCGGGCGCCCGCGCGCAGCGACAACGGGCGGGGAGAGTGCGGGCGCGGCGGGCCCCGTGCGCAGCTCGGGCGCGGCGACGGCGCTGAAGCGCTCGCGCAGGACGAGCGCGGCGGGCGACCCATACGGCGGCGGCGGGTACTGAGGTGTTATGACTAGAGCGGTGGTGTACGACCTTTGCATGTTGCTGTGTATAGACGGGGCTATTCTATGTGTTGCGCGATCAGGCGGTGCGCCACACGCTGTCAGGCCCTTTGATCCCGCGCATACATCGATGCCCCCGCGCGCGCCGCCGTCGTCGCCGCCGTCGGCGTTCCCGGGCGGCGGGCTCGCCGCGAGCGCGCTCGACCGCCGCGCGTCGCGCACGGACCTCGACTTTGAGCGCGCGCTCGCGAGCTCCGGGACCGTCCAGCTCCTCGAGTCGGACCTCTCCATCCTCGGCGCCGACGCGCTCCCCACGCCGCCGCCCAAGCCGCCGCGCCGGTCTACTACCGCTGCCATGTCGCCGCCCCTGCCGCGCACGCCGACGATCGTGCCGCCGAGCCCGGGGTTCCCCGACGACGGCGCACACACGACACGAAGACGCAGCATGTACCGCGCACCTGGCAGCGCGAGCAGCCCCGACCTCGCCACGCTCGTCCGCAAGGCCCGCCGCGAGCGCGAGCTCCCGCGCACGCCTCAGCAGGCCGACACGCCGCCCCGCGCGCGCGCAGCCACCGCCGCGCCGCCCCCGGCAAGGCTCGAGCCGAACCGCGCACCGGAGTGGGGGACGACGACGACGACGATCTCTGCCGGTTCTGGTGTTGTTGTGAGTGTGGAGTTATAGAAGGGGGAGGGGGCTGATGGGTGTATGCAGCCGAGCCGCTCGATGCGCCAGAAGACGAGCGGGTTCTGGAATAAGATGTTCGGGAGCACGAACCAGCCGCAGGGCACCGTCCGCGAGCGCACGGTACGTCGTGCTGTTTCATTCCCTCTTCATAATGTTGACATACGCCTGCAGCGACCAGGCAATCCATACGCCTCTGCGCCAGGCACGCCCGAGCGCGCCTCGCCGCCTCCGCCCGTGCCGCCCGTGCCAGGCCTGCACCGCCGGCCGACCGTGACGTCGCTCGCGCCCTCGCTCGCGGACGTGTTCAGCGTACCACCAGAACCCTCCGACGGCGACTCGCTCTACTCGGACGACCAGTCCATCGTCGTCATCGACCCGCCCGCGCCCGAGCCCGCCCCGCGCACGCCCAGCCCCAGCCCCGAGCGCACGCTCCGCACGCGCGCCGCCAAGCGCCGCAGCATGTCCGTCGGCGAGGCCGAGCTCCGCAGCGCGATGGCGACCGCCTCCGCGCGCGCGCCGCTCCCCGGTGCGCACCGCGCCCAGCCGTCCGAGGATTGGCGCGCCGCGCTCTCCTCGCTCGACGCCGCCGCCTCCCCCGGCGTACTGGTGCTGAGCGACCCAAGCACGCCTGCCCGGGCGGCGCGCGCGAGTACCGACGCCGCGCCGATCGTCCGCCTCCACCCGCCCGACGCGCTCCCGCCGCGTAGCCTCTCCCTCAACGCGCCGGCGCGCCCGCGCCCCGCGTCCGCGCTCTTCGGGCCAAGGCCAGCTGCGGGCCGCGCGGCGACGCAGCCGGGGCCCGGCGAGGCGGCGCGCCCCGCGAGCACGCTGAGCGCGAATCACCTGCTCGTGCACGGCGGGGCGTCTGCGAGCAACTCGGAGCCGAGCCTGCTGAGCGCGGAGGAGAAGAGCTGTAAGTGCGCGCCGTGTCGAGCTGTGCGGGCGGCTGCTGACGGGCCTGAAAGTGCCGGACTCGCTGCGCGCGGCGCAGGCCGCGCAGGACCGCGCGTCCGAGCCGTCGCTCTCGCGCTGGGCGTCGTCGCAATCGCTGCTCCCGCGCGACGACGGCGGCGCGGTCGACGTCGAGGTGCTCGCGCTCGAGCGCGCGCGCCAGTGCTGGGCGGACGACGACGAGTTCCTGCCCAGGGACAAGGTCGCCGAGTGGCTCGGCGGCCACGGCGCGCTCAATGGGCTCGCGCTCCGGCACTATGTCGACCGCTTTGATTTTACGGGCCTCCGGCTCGACCACGCCTTCCGCCGCCTGTGCGCCAAGCTGTATCTGAAGGCCGAAACGCAGCAGGTCGACCGCATCCTCGTCCAGTTCAGCCGGCGCTTCCACGAGTGCAACCCGACGAACCTGTTCGGCAGCGCGTCCGTCGTGCACGCGACCGCGTACTCGTTGCTCCTGCTGAACACGGACCTGCACGTCGCCGAGCTCGCCACGCGCATGTCGCGCGCGCAGTTCGTGCGCAACACGCTCTCCGCGATCCAGATGCAGGTGCACCCGGAGCGGTACGCGAGCACGCCCGACCTCACGAGCGACGACTCGAGCTCGCTCCGCGCGCCCGCGGTCCGCAGCCCGAAGCGCTCCGGCAGCATCGCGAGCTGGAACAGCGCCGGCGCGCCCGACGACGGCGGCGCGAGCACGCCGCAGAGCCCCGCGCGCAGCCCGGTCCTCAACGCGGCGACTTACGACAAGGGCTGGGAGCTCGACATGGAGGCGATGCTCAAGGTGGGTGGTTATCGCCAGGCGAGCACGCCCGGCGCTGACGGCCTACGCAGGAGATCTACAACGCGGTCAAGACGCAGCAGATCCTGCAGCCGCTCGGGAGCATCGCGCTCGGGCGGTCGTCGACGTCGTCGCTCGTCGGCGGGTCCCCGCACAACATCCTGAAGAACAACCGGGTCGCGACGCTCAAGCGCGGGAGCATCCGCGGCTTCTCGAGTCTGCTCGGCGCGCAGACCGGGGGCGCAAGCCCGTACGGTGGCGGCGGCGACGGGCGCGTGAGCCCCGCGCCGAGCTACGCGACGTCGGCCGACGGCGGCTTCCTCTCCACGGCCGCGTTCGCGGCGCCGACGCTCGGCTTCGCGTCGAACCTCTCGCACACGATCATCCGCGAGGCGCAGGAGGACGACGCGCGGAGCACGCACAGCGCCGACAGCGGCGGCACGGACGTCGAGCTGAGCGAGGGCGAGCTCGCGCTGCTCGGCGCGCCGTGGGCGAAGGAGGGCATGCTCGCGCGCAAGCACTACTGGGAGGCGACCGGCAAGAAGGCGCGGAACCGCAACTGGCAGGACATCTTCGTCGTCATCTCCCGCGGCGAGCTCAGCATGTTCACCTTCGGCGACTTCGCCTCCGGCGGCGGCGTCGTCGGCGGCGGCAACTGGCTCGAGAACGCCGTCCCGCTCGGCGTCGTCCCGCTCGCGCACTCGCTCGCGCACGCGCTGCCCCCGCCCGGCTACAACCGCCAGCGCCCGCACTGCATGGTCCTCACCTGCGCGAACGGCGGGACGTTCTTCTTCCAGGCGGGGACGGACGAGCTCGTGCACGAGTGGACTTCGACGTGCAACTACTGGGCCGCGCGCACGAGCAAGGAGCCGCTCGCGGGCGGGGTGAGCAACATGGAGTACGGCTGGTCGCGGCTCGACGACGGCGACGCGCCGCACGCGCGCTCGACGTCAGAGGAGCGCTCGCCCGCGAAGGACGCGGACGCGGTGAGCGTGCGCAGCGACCGCAGCCGCCGCAGCCGCTTCGGGCGCGCGGCGCAGACGGTGCGCGCGAGCCCGTGGAACGAGCGCCTCGTGCTGCACGACTGGAAGCCGCCGATGACGAGCACGGTGCCGAGCGCGCACGACGAGGAGGCGCAGCTCGACGCGCTCAAGAAGCACGTGCGCTCGATGAACCGCGAGCTTGGTCGGCACAACGAGCTCAAGGCGTCCATGGTCGCGCTCGTGCGTCTTTTTTCTTCCCGCGACGACGTGCGTGCTGATGAAGTGTACAGTACCGGCCCGGCTCGAGCCAGGCGCTCAAGGCGGACATGAACTGGCAGAAAAAGTCGCAGTACCTGCTCGCGGAGAACGTAAAGTACAAGACGTACGTCGACGCGCTGCAGGCCGCGATGGCGCTGCGGATCCGGCGGCAGGGCGAGAAGGGGCTCGAGCGCGCGCTCGCGCGGACGGACGCGGGCGCGGGCGGCGCGCGCTGGAGGACGCGCACGGAGACGATCACGGAGGACGAGGAGCCGCCGCCGACGCCGCAGATGCCGCAGACGCAGACGCTCGGGCGGTTGCATCAGCGCGAGCGGGCGGAGGTCGAGCGCTAGGGCGTCGTCGCGTCGGTCGGGAGGAGAGGCGTTACTGATGTATATACCCGGCTCGGGCGGAACGTGGATGCGAATCGATTCACTATTCAATATTCTTCACCGAGTAGACGAGATCCGTGACGTGGCTCTTGCACGTGATCATGGACGTTCTTTCCGTCCCATGATGACCACACCCACTGATCTGCCGGACGACTTGATCGCCGAGATTGTTGAGCAGCTTGTGCTTGACACAATACGCCCAGCCTCGGCCGTCCTCCCACTCCTATCTGTCTGCAAACAGTGGAACGTGAGTGTGCTGGTTGGCCCTTCTCATCGATGCTCATTGCCCGACCGTCTACAGGCCATCGCGACGCCGATCATGTATCGAAACGTGAGGATATACAATGAAAAGGGCTATACAAACGTCCACAGTTTTCTCAGATCGCTCACTCTGTCCGAGGGCCGTGCCCACAGTCTGTGGCCAGTTGTTCGCGTGCTGTCGATTCGCGTGCTGTCGATAAGCGCGAATAATACATCTTTATCCAGATTTGATAGGGGTGCCCTCTCCAAAATGCTCGATGGCTGTACTAGTTTGAACACCCTCAGCACATCCAACAACTCCCAGGCACTCACCGCCCTGTATCTCAATGCGACCACCAAGAGATCGCTGTTACATCTTGAGGTCCACCATCCCAAAGATTCGTTAGCATCCGTTGGAGGTCTCTCCCACTTACGCACCTTGGGTATCATGATGATGCATGGTCACATGGACTTTATCTATTCAGATCCCGCGGCGAATGGATGGGCACTTGTACATCTGGAGGAACTTTATTGGGAGGAGACCGACACCTATACTGGCGAGTCAAACCTCGCGACCATCAAGTTCCTCTCAACATGCCGATTTCCGCGCCTCGGTTGTGCGGACCTGCGGATAGAAGTGCATGAAATGGATGGCCGCGATTACCTTTGCCGGTTCTTGCACGCACATCTCACTCTCAAGAGCGTCGGCTTGTTGATGATCTCAACGAACTACAAGGACGCATTTTCCGCCTTTCGCCCCGGGCTCAGCCACCTGGATATCACCGCCTGTGGGTAGCTAGATGCCCTCCTCGTACGCTGGTTACCGAAGACGGTGAAGCGCTTGGATCTGCCAGTGTTTCTGGATACGCTCGAACACACAACTGCAGTGCTCAACGCGCTCGTTGATAGCACTACCGCGAGATTACAAGAGGCTCATATGGTGTTGGGCTATCGATGGGGCATGAACCGCACATCGAATGGACTGTTTGGTTTTGACGGCTCAGGATGTGCGTCAAAGCTGAGTGACCACGTTCTGGCGGCCATCCGCACGAGCGCACTTCAGCTGCAGGCCAGAGGGATCACCGTGTACGGCGAACTTGGCATGACGACCGCAGAGCTGGAAAGCAACCTCAGCTTGTAACGATGACTCTCACTCTTCACAATACATCATGGGGTGATGATGAATGCGCAACATGAAGCACCCTCGCAGTCTTTGAGAAGCTGAGGGTCATGATATCTGGACGATGAGTCCGTCCGGCCGACGAGACTCGGTGTACGGCCTTTCCGCGTGGTCTGCTGTATTTATTCATAGTTCATGCCTTGATGAGACAGCCGATGCATGGAGCGCAAGTAGCGGCACAGCCACGCGTGCCTCTCGCTCTTTGCCCATGACGACCACGAGCTCAAGCTCAAGCCTGCCGGGCGAACTCCTGCTCGATATCTTTGAGCTGCTCATACTCAATGCTAGAGAGCCACACCAAAACCTTCTTCCACTGCTGTTTGTGTGTAAGCAATGGAATGTAAGCATGCAATCATACTTACCAGGCGATGTCTGCATCTGACTGTTTCCAAATCTGTAGGAGATCGCCATGCCCATCATGTACCGAAGCATTTCCATGCGTCTGACCAACAAATTTGATGACGCTCATTGCATCTTAGCGACACTCACTGCCGCCGATGCTCGTGGATGCAGCCTCTGGTCGTCTGTCCATGAGCTCGCTATCTACGAACAGACAGCCCTGCACCTTGCACTGCGAGAGCAATCCAAAATTGGCGTCCTCCAGGCAATCATCGCACAGAGTCACAACCTAGTGGCCTTACGCACAATCAACACCTCCGAGGCGGCCGCCGACGCTTTCATAGATGCTACATGCGCGTCTACTCCGCTCCTTTTCCTAACAATGTCCAATCCGAGGCTGGGGAGCTTGGAGCGGATTGGAAGGCTCGAGTTTCTCCGCACCCTTGATATCAGCATGGAAGACAGCAATGGACGACTCACACCTGAACCACAGCACGCTTGGACGCTGAACCACTTGGAACGGCTCTGCTGGGAAGACCAACGTGTCTACGCCACCGGAGGGAATGCGCACACGAAGACGATCGAGTTCCTCGCAGCGTGTCACTTTCCACCGCTGTATCGTGCAGATCTTTGCATCGAGGTCGACGAGGGCGACGGGCCGACGTATCTCACTCGGTTCCTGCAAGCACATCAGACCCTCCAGATCATAAGCCTTGTCACCCTGCACGAGACGTACAAACGTGTGCTTCCAGTCGCCAGTCCAGCTCTGAAGCATCTAAGCCTCCGAAAGTGCGGCAGTGTAGGTCCCTGGGTGATCGAATGGCTGCCCTCAAACGTTCGGCGTTTGGATCTTCCAGTGTTCATTCACACACCCGAATTCTGCGACGCCGAAAAAGCACTCGAAGCCCTACTGGAGCGCCAGGACACCGGAGTGTGCGAAGTCCATCTGGCGGCAGGATACAGCTGGTCAATGACTCGCACAGCGGCGGGCAAGTTCAATTTCGGTCGATCAGAAAGTCGCCGGTTTCCTCAAGAGAGTCTCAACAACATCCGTGATCTTGCAGCTCGTCTACGCACGCGGGGGATCATAGTGTATGATGAAGAGGGGAGTACTGTGGACGAGTACACGCAGTTGTAGCCAGCAGTTGTTAGCCAGGCACGTGCGACTGTTTGGCGTACATCAAGCACGTAAATGTTCATGTTGACAGGGAGTGCATCGGAAGCATATGTGCAGATATAAGTAGCCGCTTGAGCTTCCGAGCGAGTGCAGTCACCAAGACAAAACGATGCTGGCATGTACATGGATGAGGAGATCTGTTGAAGGGCCGAAGTATTCCATGAACGAACAGGTGCGTGCGATGTCATGTCCATTGTGTTGTCTGTTAGATGGGGGCGGGCGCACTTTCAGAATCAGCAGTTTTGGAACGCGCACGTATCAAGGTCAAGTTCATCGTCTGACCAGAGGCCCATGGTGAAGAGACCAGCCTTACGTGTGTTATAGGCTCCTTGGCGGCGAAGTAGATTGTACCGCGAACACTCCGTACACTTGACGAGAAAAAATGCACGGCACCCTAACGCCGTCGTCTGCCGCCGAGCGGCTCGAAGTGGAACGACAATGATTCGTGAAGGTCGCAGAGCGGGAAGAAGTCGTTGTGTTTGTACCGAGAGACGCCGTTGGGGTTGAACAGATAGAAAGCTTGGGAAGTCGACTATAGCGCCACATGCCGTCCGCGCAGTGAAGCATGAAAACAGTTTTGCCTAGCAGAGGCCGGCGTAAGCCGCTCGACCGAGAAGATAACCACGAGAGCACATACTGATGCCAGATTGGCCCAAAACCACTCATTAGACCACCCATGGGAGAGGTTTCTGTACTCTGTACAGAGCATCCTTTCACCGCGTGTAACGAGAGCTTGTGGTGCTGAGACGATAATCTGCGCAAGATCTTTGTGTTGGAAGACAGTCGTTCGTCGACAGCGACGACGCCAAGAGGAGTGGTCAAAGCAGATCAAAAGCAGATGCGATACTCGATAGAGAGGTGCCCTTCGCCCATAGCGAGGCTCTCAGCTTTATCAAAGTATAGATGAGCCCGTCGTTTCGACTGACACTCATGTCGAAGTGATGAGCAACAGAGGGCAAGGTGATTCGACAGGCGCCCGGGCCGCTGGTGCTCAGGCACCGACCACGATGGCGAGCAGCACCGAGCTCTTTAATGTCCTACTGGTCGGAGCTGGCGAAGTCAACTTTGGTGCTCTTTTGTCGTCAAGATGTCGTCGTTGTGACTGTCTGATCCGCCTCAGGGTCGGTCGAGGGCCCGTGGAACCACGTACGTCCGACGCCGAGTATCTTGCCATTATACCTTCCTGACGCTCAGGCAGAGCACGCGACTTGAGCAAAGTCTCGGAAGCAGACTTCGAGTGCTCGGCATCGTCGATCCAAATGTTGCTCTAGCCCGCGACCAACGGGCGAAGAAGCTCGAGACTGCGAGCAAGGACTGCTGGGAGGGCGCTCGCCCTTTTGCTTCCGTTGACGAAGCTGCTTCCCGCCTAGCGGAAACCAGTCTTTCCCCAAAGCTGATCATCCTCGGAACCCCGCCTTTCTCTCGCGGGAACGATGTAGCCGGTTCAGACGGCGAAGTTCGGACCTCGAGACTTTTCCCGGACGCGACCATTCTCGTCGAGAAGCCTCTCAGCTCGAAGGCTCCCGAAAGCGTCGAAAGAGTCAGAGAGAGACTCGAACATCATGGGCCGCCTGTTGGCGTGGGTTATATGCTGCGATATCTACAAGGTTCGTCTCCCCAAGTTCGCATGAGATTGTAACTAACCATGAGACACAGCTGTCCAGAGGATGAAGTCCGTCACCCAAATTGGGAGGCTCCTCGGGCCTAATGCTTGTTCAGGGAAATTATACTCGAGAACAAGCTAGTGATCATGGGGACGAGCGCTCGGTACATCATGGCATAGTGCGTGACTTCGTTCGTGATCGAGCTTTCGAAACTGACCTCATCTATCTTAGTCCCGATGCACGAAAGTTTGTACGTCTCTTGACTTCCATCCCACCTGTCTTGTTCTTGACGAACTCGCTCGCAGGCCTGGTGGAACAAGTCGATGTCCGGGGGTCCCATCGTCGAGCAGGCGACGCACTTGGTCGACCTTTCCCTTTATATCGCCGGCTCCCCTGACCTGTCTTCCGTCCACTGTCACACGGTGGAGCACGACGACGCTCCTGGCCGACTCTCTCTGATCGGCGTCGACGAAGAGCAAATTCCGGCCGAAGAGCGACTTCCCCGGTATTCTGCCGCAACATGGCGATACGAGCATGGCGGAGTCGGGAGCTTGACCCACGCTATATCTCTGCACGGGAACACATACGAAACAAGTCTGGAAATTATCGCGGATGGAGCGCTGCTTCGGCTGGAAGATCCGTACGGCACCCCTAAACTTCATATCCGACTGGGAGAGAACTTCGAAGACGTGGAGTTCGTTGAAGTGAGTCTTTGCTTTGTGTTAGCTGTGATATCCCAACCGTCTTTGCAGGATGATCCGTATCAGTCGCAGATGAATGCTTTCGTGGCCGCCGCGAGTAACGCAGACGACGCTCGTTCCGCCATACTCTGTACATACGAGGATGCAGTGAGAACATACGAACTCGTGAGTGCCGTTATTCTCGGACGATTCGCCGGGCTAAATGTTTGGTCATAGACATGGAAGATTAAGCAAGTGAGCGATACCATGGCTGTTGGTCGTCGTACTGGTGGTATGTGATGACACCAGCCAAGAATGTATTGTTGAACAAACACCACAAAAATGACCATCCATTTGGCTATCTTTCGATCTTTGCTACTTCGTCCCGATACTCCGTCAAGCTTCTGATGTGGTGATCGACAACCTCGATATCTCTTGCGTCCAACGCTTCCGCTAGAGGAATCAGCCGCTCCACAAATTCCTTGCTTGGCTCTCCATCCCATGAAAAATCGCGGCCGTTCCGCAAGGGAATCGCAAGAATAGAGTAGTTTTTGCGCCGGCCGGGAGATGCTTGGCCAAACGAGGCAAGTGCTTCGAGGAACGCCCAGAAGTCTTTGAAGAAGTTGTATCTGGGGTGCATGACGCTTATTGTAGGCGAGAGCCGACTGTTTTGGAGTGTAGCTTCATCCAGCGTACACTCGTCGAAGATCACATTCTGGGCAACTTGCATTATGACCGGTGCGAGGATGCTGAGTCCCCTAGTGGGTATGTGGGATAGCGTGATGTCATGGAACTTGTGCGTCTCGAAGAAGGGGAGAAGAATCTGTGCCGATTCTTTGTTGAGCTTGCCCATATCCAAGTTGAATGTTGACAGGTCATTTCCGAGCGAGCAGGCAGACAAGAAGGTCGCGATGGCACGGATGTCGTCAGTCTCCAGCAATCCCCCCACACACCATTCCATATGTTTTGTGTGTAGAAGATGGAGTGGTCGGAGTTCAGAGTGCTCCCAACCAGGCCCTTCGAAATCAATGGTGATGTGAAGCGACCGCAAAGACGTGAGGGAGTTGATCATGGGGAATATTCCATCGTCAGTCGGCGCAATATTGATACTCAGATATGCCAGTGAGGTGATAGACGTGCGTGATAGACACATGATATGGGCGAGGCCCACCGAGCGCCATTGGGTATGGAATATTCTTAGATTGGGAGTGAGCATGAGAATCGAAAGGATGATATCGTTGATCGCGGCGCTATGCAGCCGCAGCCCTCTATGGCTGTGTACCTCTACAACTTGAAACTCGCGAATCAAGTGTCCGAGAGGTACTGTGTCTTTCAAGCTGCTGTGATATATCTGCCGGAAGATGCCCCTAAGTCGAAACGTGGTGCGGATGATGATAGTCTGCATGAGGAAGGGATATACCATCATCTGGATAACATCATGTTAGCTCGAATTCATCACGCAGGACATCACATCACAGGCACACACCTTCCACTCCTTGCAGACGAGCGTCATCGGCAACAGAACATGGTAGCGTTCACTCTCGTCCGGTCTTGTCATAGCCAGTATCTTCCTCCGGATCTCGAATGGCAAGTCTGAGAAGCACATTGCACTGGACATCTCAGTTTCGTCGAAAGGTCAAGGCCACCAGTCCAAGAGTGTCCAGACGTCGAAGGGACCACGCGAAAGGGGAAGAAGAGAGACGAGACGACGCACAGCCACAGGTGCGCATCTGCTATGCAACTCCCAATCCTGGCGGACCCTCTGCTACTCATCGCAACTGCGCGCATGCCCTGCATCTCAAGCTCATCATCAACGCGGCAGACGTATCATAGTTCAACTGCAGGACCTATGGTGGAGGAAGGGTGTTTGTGACAAGCTTCGGGCGCCAAATTGTATCTGCTAAGGTTCGCTCAAATCTCATCTGTTTTTTGTGTAACATAGTGCAAATGGACTTAGTCCTAAGGCTCTATCAATCTATCGGAGTCGATTTTAATTTTCTGGGGCACCGAGTTTTGGATCGTTGATCTGGCGGATGTGAAGTACTTTGTTTTATGGTAATCATACATTCTAGTTACTTGGGGCACGTGATACACTCGGGAAGTCCTATGTCACAAATAACTACAAGCTAGGCAGCAAGAAACTAACCTATAGGGGACAGCCATCCCACTCAGCCACCCCCATGCACACGGCAGAGAGCACCAATCACTCATCCTTGATGACCATTATTAGTACGGGGCAACCGAAGGGAATGAGATTGGTGCTCGAGGAACGTGGCTAGATGCAGGTCTGGTAGGTCATTTTCAGCAGTGTAAACAGAAAAAATCGAGGAAGCCGCACCTGAACGCCGACGAAGAGACGCCTTGGAGGAGGAAGACGAGTGGTTGTCGACGTGATGTCTGTGTCGAATGCTGGTCGACTAAGAGAACTTCAAGACTGAACAATTTATGCTATAAAAGTTTGGACTGGGCAGAAATCACGACGATGTTTATGCACCTGGCAATCAGGGTATCACTCACCCAACACCGTCTGCCATCTCTTCCCAAAGTTCCGTCCCGAGCTTGAACACAATGAGGCTGGGCGAAGCCGTACTTTCGGGAGTGATCAAGCTGTTACTGTAATCAAGCAAAGATCCCTGTTGCAGAGGCACGGGACGCGTGCCTGCTGCTGGTCCTGCGGTGATTTCTCCAGTGAGCCGGCAGGTATCTCGCCGTGTACAAGCATGGTGCAACGAGCGTAATTGTGGAGTTTGCTGTCCGCAAGCTTGCATCGCATCGGAGTGTAATGCAAGAGGGCATTCAAGAATCGCAGGCTGCGTGAGAGGCAAAGCGAGCGAAGGAGGCGGGATGCGACGCGGCGGCGGGCCGGTCCGTGATCGTCTCCGATGTCCCCAAAAGGGGTACACTGCATTTCGCTGAACTATCGCGGCGATTTGGCGGTTGTGACGCCACACTATAGATTTCCCCCTACATCGAGATTTACCCCAGAGTATACATGGTTTTGGTTTGAATCTCAAAGAAGAAACTCGCAGGCGCAAAACTTCGGTTTGCCATGAAGACCCTGCCTCCATCATAGAATCCATGACTGAGGCGGATGACGGAGCGAAGTCAGCTTTAACGCGGGTCCCGTTGGGAGAAAGGTGATCATAACGCCACCGTCAACATCTGTCCTTGCTCGTCATCCACCATGTCGGGCAAGCTGCCTCTCACATCGCTACTCCCACCGCCGTCGCCCATTCAGGCTAGCTACAAGGGCGGACATCTGCGCGTACCCCGGCGACGAGCGACGCGTAACGCACCCCTCGCACTGCTCGTCCTCTCTGCGCTTGCGTCATACCTCCTCCTCTACCGGAGCGCGTCCCTTGACTTTTCTTCCTCATCAACCACCCCGCTCGCGCAAACATATCATTCGGACCCCTTCCAGCGACCGGATGTGCCCGCGGACACGTACCGGATAGCCGCGAACGCGCCGAACCCTGCGTTACTCATCAAGGCTCGGCACGGCGCGGTTGCGACGGAGCATGAGGCATGCTCGGGCGCTGGCGTCAACATCCTGAAAGAGGGTGGGAACGCAATAGATGCGGCTATCGCGGCTACGCTCTGTATTGGCGTCGTTAGTATGTTCTCGTGAGCACTCCCCTTTGACGTCACTCGTATCTGCCCTCACTTGTTATCTCAGGTCCGGCCTCGGGGGAGGAGGATTCATGACTGTCCGAGTGCCGAACAAGAGCGGAGATGGTTTCGAGGGGTGGACGGTCGACTTCCGGGAAACGGCACCCGCTGGCTCTTCGGCGAACATGTATGTGGGCCGCCATAAAGACGCGCAGATCGGTGGACTCGCAGTGGGTGTCCCGGGTAAGTTATTTCTTCGAATCATGCCTGCTCGTACTAATATTCTACAGGTGAGGTGATGGGTCTTGCGGAAGCTCACCGGCGGTGGGCCAAACTACCTTGGGCTACGCTAGTCAAGCCAGCTCGGGACCTTGCCCGAGGCTTCCCCGTTGGCCGTGAACTTGGTCGTCGTCTCCCTTGGTTTGAGCAACTTCTCGTCCATAACCCGGACTGGAGCCCAATCTTCGCGCCAGAAGGCCGGGTTCTGAAGGAGGGCGAGATTCTGCGGAGGACAAACCTCTCAAGGACACTGGATATCCTCGGCAAGGAGGGAATCGGCTCGTTTTACAACGTGGCCTCGCCCTCTTCTATTGTTATGACTTGACCTGACGCAAACTTGTGCAGGGTACCATCGCAGAGAGCCTGGTGGCCAAGGCCCAATCTACTGGCGGTATTCTCACAATGGAAGACATGGCAAACTATTCCGTTCATATAGCTCCCGCTCTGGAGGGCTCTTTCGCTGGGCGACGGGTCTTGACCAGCGGCGCTCCGACCAGTGGGGCTGTCCTCATGCACATGCTTCACCTTGCCGATCGCCTCCAGCTCACTGAGGATGGCGAAGACTTGAGCGAGAAGGACGAGGGCGAGCGGCTGCATCTCCTGATCGAGTGTATGAAGTGTATGCATCTCTATTTGTTGTCAGAAGTCTGTACTTACTCGACCACGCAGTTGGCTTCGCTGCACGGACCCGCATCAGTGACCCTGCGTACACTGATGACTTGGCCCGGATCGCTCTCATCCCCACGGACCGCTACGCCGACGCAATCTTCCCGAACATCACCAGCCGGCGAACGCATCCGGCTGAATACTACAACCCATCCTACGACGTTTCGCCCGACCACGGCACATCGCACATCTCGACCTACTCGGCCATTGACGGCACCGCCGCGTCGGTCACGAGCACGGTCAACCTGCTCTTCGGAGCCCAGGTCCTGGATCCGGCCACTGGCATCATTTTGAACGACGAGATGGACGACTTCAGCATCCCCGGCACGCCAAACGCGTTCGGGTTGTGGCCAAGCCCGTGGAACTTCCCAGCGCCGGGTAAGCGTCCGCTATCGAGCACGGCTCCAACGATCATCGAGGGCGCGGATGGAGACGTCGAGCTTGTCCTTGGCGGCAGCGGTGGTAGCCGTATCTTCGGCGCCGTCTTCCTCACGATCATGGGCCTCATCAGCGGCGCGAGCGAGAACATTGGGGCCGCGGTGGAGAAGGGCCGCGTGCACGATCAGCTCTTCCCGGCCTTCGTCGACGTGGACGACAGCCTGGCTGATGGCGTGATCGATCTGATAAGGCACAAGGGTCACAACGTCAGTGTGAGTGATCGGAACGGCGTCAAGGCAGTCGTAAATGCCGTTCACGTCCAGGATGGCGTTATATATGGTGTGTTGAACCGATCTCCTCGATTGGTGACATTGCTGACGTATTCCTCTTAGCGGCAAGTGACTCGAGGAAGAACGGTATCGCAGCGGGTTGGTAGCCAAGAGATCCGCATGTAGATCTAGAGCGGTAGCGCATGCGCAGAATCATGTTTAATCTTCACTGCACTGCCTCACGTGACCAAGGGGCGCTGGTCTCAGTTGGTCCACCTTCCACTTATGTAAAGATATATCCTTGCACTCGGATCAACTGGTAATGGGTCTTGCCGTCGTGTCAGGACATCTCCGCAACGGAGGCCCCAACTGCGGAAGTCCAGTCTTCGACTTCTCCCGGCGATCGGGTCTGGCGGCCCACGCCCCTCTCCCCGGTCCCCATGACCTCAGCTCGCCGACACGCGTCTCCTATGGGTCCGATCCCCTCGGCCTCTTGCTCGCTTAAGACCTCGCGGCGTGTGCACCTCGTTCGATCCCCCGCATGGACGCTTGGCCCCTCCCACCTGAGGTGACAGAGATCGTGTTCGATGCGCTCTCGAGGGAACAGAGCAAAGTTGTCCCCCTATTACTGGTCTGCAGGGAATGGAAGGTGCGTCCTTACAGAACTATGAGCTGAGCCACTCATTGATTCTATACTTGTCAGGGTATTGCCGAGGCCGCGCTCATGCGGAGGATAACCATCGAGAAACAGTCGAAATTGCTGGGTTTGGTCGGACGCGTGTACGCGAGCGAGGACAACTCCCTTGCTTCCGCCATTCAGGAGCTTGACATCCAGGATCTCATACACGACGACACGACCTGGTTGACATACGCGTCATTGGGAGGCACACTATTCCTTCTCCTCCTCCGCACCACCAGACTGCGCGCGTTCTCAATGAGCTGCACATCTTCCATTCGGGTCGGCCTCCCCCATCTTCGCTGTCTCTCCCAAATCAGCGGTTCGACGCTGACGCGGCTTAGTCTCGTCGTACGGTACGACACGGACGGTGTCTTTCCCCTCGTGAATACCCTTGCCCGGCTCGAGACTCTTCACCTCCGCTTCCGCGACGGCGAGTGGAAGCACTCCGCACTTTATCCGCTCAAACTCCCAAGCCTCCAAAACCTCCGCTGGCGCTGCGACTTCCAGCCTTACAACGACCGGGACATGCTCTCTTTCCTCGCGCGATGCATCTTCGGGAGCACATGCAGCATTGAACTCCTCCTCGCATTTCTGCGCCCCGAAGATGCGCATCTCATCATGCCCTTGTTCATGGCGCACGACTTTACGAGTGTAAAGGTCTATATGCCGCCGGACTGTGTCGCCGCCCTCGGCCCGGGCATCATGCGCGCTCGTACGGTCGACTTTCAGTTCTGTGCGCCGCCTCCAGCGATCCTCCGCTTCGGGGTTCTGCCGGGGACAATCAAGCTCGGACATTCACCGTCGCAACGGAGCCAGGTCGAGCTGTGGAATTTCTTAAACAGCCTTCTCACAATAATGCCTCCGGATAAAACGATGATCCTGCAGATGCAGTTTTTCCGACATGCTCTGCCATTCAGCTGGCTTGGACCTTGCGATAGCAAGTACGCGCCGTTCGCTACCCGGCTTAAGCCTATGGCGGAGAATCTGCGTAAGCACGGCATCTTCGTGGTCGACGAACACGGAGTGGACGTGACTGGGACCATACGCTGTAGCTCATCTTTACCTACGTCTTGAGTAGAGTACTATATAGGCGGCGAAAGCTCGTACGCAAAATGTATATCAAGTTGATCAGACTTCTTTACGCTTGCATGGAAGAATCGTTCATCAGATCCTTCCGCAAAATCTATGCCGGATGCAGATGTTATCTGACGGGTTGTTGAGAGAGAAAGTCCGCGCGGCGAGGAGTAGTGCACAAAGATGTCGAGCATGTGCGGTGCGCATGCGAGGCAGAGATCGCGGAGAGGCTTGAAGTGGGTGGCTAACGAGTGAGACCGGTTGGCGTTGAAGATGACTAACGGGAACGAATCGAGGCTCAGCGCTCAGCTCCCTACCCGGACTCATGGCCAATGCCAGCCGCACCGGACGAGTGTGATCCTGCTCTTGCACACCACATTCGAGTAAGAAAAGCTTGAGCAGCGTGACGCATAACTTACATCACTTCGATCACTACGTGGAGTCGTCCACAGTCGCATCGTCACCCGCACCCTGGATAACCGCACCGTACCCGCTCTGCACGCTTTGCTCCAGCAGTCGTGCAGATTCACTCGCCCCTTCGACTGGCGCTGAGCTGAGCGTCTTGGCCTTCGCGGCGTCCTCGTCTGCCTTGTCCTTCGCCGGGTCGTCGCTCCACGACCACGCTGCCGCTAACTCGCCCCGTACAGTCGCAGTGAGCACGAACGAGAGGATACATGCTGGCGAAAGGTAGAGCAGCGCCGGCTATCATGAGGGCCGATCAGCGCGGGCGAGCATGTGGCACGGCCCGAAGCTACTGACCTGCGCAGCACGAAACACGTGCATGACCGTCATTGTCGTGACGAGGCCAGCGACGTACGCGAACATAGTCGCGTAAAAGTACGGCTTTGGGTAGTTGCCGCTCGCAACTGGTGCGTCTTTCGTGTTCACTAGGTGCCGGTGGTGGTCGTACCGAAGAGCGAGGGCGGCGAACGTTCCAGGAATGACAATGTCTCCAAGTCCGAGCATCGTGAAACCCTTAGCTGTGCTGAATGCGAGGGACTTTGGCCAGAGAATCTTTATGGGAAGGTCGAGACCGGTCGCAACCTTGACCATCTGCAGGTGTGTCAGCCAACAAGCTCGTATGCGCATGCACAGCGGAGATGGGAGAGGAACGCACAACTTCGGTACCGAACACCCACCAAATGTCGTAGACGAAGAGTCCAGCGAGTAGAATTGAACCGGTTCGGAACGAGTCCAGCTTGAGAAGACCAAGTGCGGTGTGGGCGAAACTGAGACCCAGGATGTTCGTGAGGAGGGCTGACTTGGGGCCGGCGAGGATGGTATAGAGCACAGAGGGTATGCATGCCAGGGGGAAAAGGTACAGAGAAGGGGTGCGGAGAGAGACGTGAACCAGCGAGCGGTTCGTCGCTCCCTTGGTGAGGGAGAGTTGAACTTTGTCGAAGGAAGTCCATCGACGAGAGCCGATAATTGTACGGAAAAAAGATGTCCCTGACTACATATGGCTTCAGAAGAAAGGTTACGGAGCAGAGGGAGACAGCGTACCTTCCAGACAGCCGCGACACCCGTCAGGGCGAAGTACCAGCCCAGGATGCGGTTTATCCACTCTTTGCCAAGGTACTTGACGACCAAGTACATGCCAAATAGCATGACCGAGCCGAACTGATGTTATCCTTAGTATGAGTATTTCGTGGTTGGTCCCGAGAAATATGACGCACGACCGGAAAGAGCCATGCATCCTCGGCGTTCAGTCGATCTGCGACTTCTTCTTCATCGTCATCCTCCTCCTTCGCGGAGCCATCGGAGTTTTTCTGCTTTGGAGGCTATAGTGCACGAACATGAGACCCAGGTGGTCTCTTATATACGGTCCAGGCCACGTACGGAGACAGAGCCAAAAGATCCGCAGTAGACGGAGAGCGTAGCAAGGCTAAGCAGGCCTGCGTAAGAGGACAGCAGGTCCACCTCTGCCACAGACATGAAAGCAAAGGATGTGAAAGGAGAACCAATAAGGATCGAGAAGACAGTGAGCGAACAAGATGGAAAGTATACAGAGCCAACGTGGTCGCCAGCGCCAAAAGCGTGCGGAACTTAGTCAGTCGCTGTGTGCATCGTTCCCCAGGACTCGGACTTGTCTCGACTCCTGGCTGACTAGCCTCGTACCGCTCATCATGGAGGGCGAAGCTGATTTCCTTGTTATGACTCACGAGGGTCGATCTCGTCTCGTCGAACGTCCTCGCACCCATGAGGCTGCCAAGGCGCGCGCCGTAAGAGAGTTCGACCTACCGGGTCATGTAATGATCAATCTCGCTGTCGAATGGAAGGGCCGCCGTGTGGAGATAGGTCCAGACGCGTTCTCAGTCGTCGGTCGGGTGGAAGAGCTGTTCGTCGTGGTCGTTCCGCAACCCCGCACAGCTCGCCCGCCAAGGACCCGGGAACTGACTGTCTTCGTGGAGGCCCTAAGTATGTAAAACCTGTTTCTCTCTTACAAAGCAACTCGTGTATGGAACAGGGGGCGTTAAATACCCTATATGTATCCAATCAGACGATACCATCGACAATCTCAAAGCCAAGATCGAAGGCCCGTCGGGGCTCCCCAGCTGCGAGCAGCGGCTAATTTTCGCTGGGAGGCAGCTTGAAGACGGGCGCACTGTTGAAGATTACAGCATCACTCATGAAAGTATCCTTCACCTGGTCTCCCGACTTCGTGGGAAAAAGCCGATCATCTATCTACAACCACCGCACGACCTCGAAAACGTCTCAGTTAAAGTAGGACTCCGTCGCGAGTGGGAGTTCTCTGCTACGTACCCCGTCGCCCAGCCAAAGACCATCGAGAACCGGTCCACCATCGAGTGGAACGTTGCCGCCAAATCTACTGGCGAGCTCACAGAGCGCACATCCGGCCTCGAGCTCTCGTACCTCTTCTGGGAAGCTCTCGCGACGCCTCATCGGCCACCTTCTCCCGAAGATACACCAATGGACAAAGCTGCCTTCAACCCGGCAGACCCTTCCGCCACTCCGAACAGCGCCGTCGTACTACCTTTCGTTCCCTTCTTGAAGCACCTGGATCGCGCTCTCACCTCGCTCGGACTCCACGTTTCGGCCCGAAACGACTTCATCACCTACTGGCTCCCTCATTTTGTGAAGATCCACGAGAATGACGAGGACATTGCGTTCCGCTTCCTTCCCCAGGTTGAGTACGAGGAGTCGGCCCGCCTGGACGTCGTCCCTGCGCCGGACGTGGTCACGCGGGTGTTCCTTCTCTTTGGAGGGGTTGCACAAGGTGATTCGAGTTGGGCTGAAGCGTACGAGCGGGCGGATGGCATAGACTGGAAGACGATCGTGGGGGTGCGGGACGAGGCGTGGGATGCGACCAAGTTCCGTGTCCTCGAGTGGGGCGGTATGGAGGTTCCTCGGGTTTGAGATTAGTGGGTTAGGAGATGTCCACCTTGTATGTTTTCATGCACTATGTCATCTTGAAAGTGAGAATATCCGCGAGACGTGCATCTGCGCCACACTTTCTTTGTCCTTCACCTTCACCACTCTACGAACTTTCTAGCCAATACCCAGCCTATAACGTGCTTGAGAATGCGAGGCTCTCGATCGACGGCCGCCAGTGTCAACTCCAAGTATGATCTCATGATGAAGACAGTCGCGCTGACACACACCAAACGAGACCGCAAGCGGGCGAGGTCGTCCTCCACCTCCGATCCTGATCACATCTCAGTCTCGTCTCCGGGAGGAAATGCACATTCTCAACGTACGCGGGATGGACGAAGGATAGGGCGAGAGCTCAAGTTCATCAAGCTCAGAGAGGGCCGAGAGAGTTCGCCATCTGAAGAGGCCAGTGTCATCGGAATTGGGTCAACTGTCTCCGAGGTGCGTAGATGTCCGACTACGTATCTTTACCTGGTCCCAAGGATTGACCATACAGATTGGACAAGCGAGCGCGTCCTGGCCTGCATGGCTCAGCAGCACAGTTTCCACGCTCGACTCCTCACATCCTCTTCGCCAACTTCTCCCTCCTTTTATCCCTGAACTAGTCGTGCACGAGCCCTCGCCTGAGCTGAATATGGGTCTGAAATACTATGCTCCACGCACTCCAACAAGCCCTATCATTGAGTCCGCACCTTCAACTCCTGCCTTCGACCGCCGCCTCTTCGACCCAGATCTTGAGTTGAACGACACCGAGACCAACCAAGATGCTAATGGGGATGTCCTTAGTCTCCGCACTCCTGATCTTCCATTCGACCCTCATCACAACCTCCCACCTCTCCTTTTACCCTCGAACATCGAGACAGAACCTCTGAGATTCTTCACTGGCACGCATACATCTATCAATCGCTCCGTCCCGACCTCTCCCGTCCTTCTCGAACATGAATATCCCCTCTTATCTCCCTCTACACGGTTCTCCGAGCCAGCCCCCCTTCAAGATGTGTTCACTACCTTCATTCAAGATGACGAGGACGATGCATTTCTCCTTCCATCGTCACCACTCCAACCTGCGTTCGTACTATCGCCCACTGATGTGAAAGAGGCTTCTCTGGATTTCGTTCCGTTCTCCCAGCCTGGCCGCCGCTACTCTCGTCAGCCGAGCCCCGTGATCCCTTCTCCGTTCAGCATCGACCCAAGCGACCTCGACTCCCACTTGAGCCGACCTCCTCACTCACAACCGCAAGATCGCTCTGAAGATTACACTCGAACCTTCATGGTGGCCACTCCTGACCTGGATCTCAGCGACTCACCAACGAACCCTTACTCGTTTCACCACCGTTCCACCACATCCTACGACGACCTCGACAGACTAGAGACTCGTTTCGAGTATCCGGCCGGACGACATTCTCCAAGTGAAGACTTAGATACGACAAGTCATGCACTCCTTGCGTCACCTCTGAAGGCTCCGCGCCCGATCGTTGCGCATACCCGCCCTGCCATCCTCAGACACTCGTTCGAACATTCTCCATCCTCGCCAAAACCTGTCTCTCCTCCTTCGCGAGTAGCCTTTACCCTTGCTCCTGGCGTATATCTGTCTCCTCTCAAAGATACATGACTATGTGGATTGCAGCAGATGCACACGTCCCTGTCCGTCGACTCTGTCGTGTAAATTAGCAACTATATTATAGTCATGCTGTGCATTTGTTCTCGTCATGTGAACCACCGCCTTGGGTGTTGTGTGACTCTACAGACACTGATACACATAGTGACCGAGCAGTTGTGGCGCGTTCGCTTGTCTTCCTTGGTCGGCCACTTTCTCGGCCACCACGATGGCATCTTCATCGACTCAACCAGCCATGCCACCACCAGCCACAAACGGTGACACTCCGAGGCCCCCGCCGCCAGGGTTGGAAGATACGATGTACTTCTTCCGCGAGAGCGGCACCTGGCGCTTAGAAACAGACGACGGAAACGAGATGGAATACGATGCGACAAAGAACATATGGGTGCCTGTGGTGCGTCGAGCGTTTCATATGAGTCAGGTAATATGCTGATTCGCAGCACAGCTGGACGAAGAGGTTATCCGGGCCCAGCAAGCGGCATACTCTGTCTCCGGCGTGGACGAAGAGGTACGTCTTCCACTCCCTCACCCCGTGTTCTCCGACCGACCTAAACAGGCACCCGCAGCACCGGTACTCGCCCGCCAGAACAAGCGCCGGCGGGAGCCCGAGAACTACACGGCCGCGAGCGAGACGACCGAGCCCGTGAACATCAAGCGGAAGAAGGAGAAGCCGGGCAAAGGCGGCGACGCGCCGCGGCGGGCGAAGAACACGGCCGTGTACGTGCGTGGGCTGCCGCTCGACACGATGCACGACGAGCTCGTCGAGCGCTTCCGCAAGTTCGGCGTGCTTGAGGAGGACGACGAGGGCGAGCCCAAGGTCAAGATGTACGCAAAGGAGGACGGCGCGTTCTCCGGCGACGCGCTCGTCGTGTACTTCAAGGAGGACTCGGTCACGCTCGCATGTACCATGCTCGACGAGGCGGAGCTCCGGATCGGCGATGCTAGCTCGACGATGAGTGTTGCGAGGGCTGAGTTTACGCACAAGACGGACGGCACCGAAAAGGGCGAGGCTACTGGAGCCAAGCCTCGTAAGACGATCGACAAAAAGAAGGCTACGAGGCGCATCACGAACATGCAAAAGTAAGAGTTCTGGTTCTGCCAGTCCGTGCATGCCACTGACGTATATTCTACAGGAAGCTGGAGGACTGGGACGAAGAGGATGCCTTTGGCCCGTCCAAGACCGCCACCGATGACGTTCCCGTCGCCAATAAGAACGGCCGTGTCGTGGTACTCAAGTACATGTTCACCATGCAGGAGATCGAGGAGGATACATCGCTGCTCTTAGACCTCAAAGAGGATGTCCGGGAAGAGTGCGAGACCCTCGGTGAGGTGACCAACGTCGTCATATACGACGTGAGCACTTTCTTCTTCTTCCTTTTCGACGACCCAACTGATCTCTTCCACAGCAAGAGCCCGACGGCGTAATGACCGTCAAGTTCCGTGACCCGCTCGGTGCGCAAGCGTGCGTCATCAAGATGAACGGGCGGTTCTTCGCTGGCCGAAAAGTAGAGGCTGAGCTGTACACCGGCAAGCAGCGCTTCAACCGCGGCACCGGCCACGACGACGCCGTCGAGGGCAGCACGGACGAGACGGAGAAGAAGCGGTTGGACAACTTTGCACAGTGGCTGCTGTCCGAGGGCGATTGAATGGGGGCGATGTAGTGCCATCAAGAGTGTATTATTATACATGCACGAATGGATGCTCGACGTGGTATCTATTGGGGAAATGTATGGCAACGAAAGCAATTAGAAAGAGGAGAACCACGAGAAGAGGGGCTGGGCGGCGACGGGCTCCAGGCGTTCGAAGATCACGATCTTACGCTCGACGTCGGGGGTGAGGAGGTCGAATGGGTGAGGTGCGCCCACGCCGTCGCCGGCGCTCGTCCAGCGAGCGTGCATGCTGGAAGGCGCCTCTTCCAGGTGAGGCATGCTCTTCGACAGCGCCGCGAGATCGACCTCGTCGTCATCCTCTGCCTCCTCCTCTGCCTCCTCCTCTGCCTCCTCATCCTCAAGCTGTACGAGCTCCTGCACCGCGGGCAGCGGGTGCGGCGAGCGCGGCGACGTCGGCGCGGGCAGCGGCGCGGACCGCGGCGTGCTCGGGACCGGCACCGCGCGCGGCGTGCCGACGTCGCCGAGGTCCGACTCCTCGGGGATCGGCGGCCCGCGCTGCAGCTTCGCCTCGACGCGGTCAATGTGCTCCATCTGCTCGAGCACCGCCACGCCCGTCGTCGCGGGGTGCACGCGGTCGAAGTTGCGCGCGAACGGCACGGGCCGCGGGCGCGCGCCGTCCGTGCTCGTGCGGCGCAGCGCGGGCGCCTGGTTGTTCCCGATGGACGCACTGCGCTGTCGTGTTGGCGGCACGGGCATCGACGCGACAGATGCACCGGACGCGACGCGGTAGTGCGCCGGAGGCCTGAGTGAAGTGGGGCCGTTCGGGGCGACCTCGACCTCGTCGTCCCAGACGAGGAACTTCTGCCGGCGCGTGAGCTCGAGCGGGCCCTCGTCGTCGTGCCGCAGGCTCTGGACGATGTTGTACGCCTGGCCCTTCATGACCGCGAGCTGTCGCGCGAACATCTTGCGGTTGAAGTCGGGGTCGACGGCGAAGATCTTGCGGAGCTCGTGCGTCGTCTCCTCCCACCACTTTGTCGACGTCACTGGGCATCCCCATCAGCCCCGCAAGCCCCCATTGCGACTAGTTCACAACTCACGCAGCGGGAGAAAGTGGTTGCGCGTGTCCTCGCTGAACGGGCGGCCGATCACGCTCACGGGCAGGAAGAGCCAGCCGTACGTGTAGCTGCGCCAGCCCTTCGGGTGCTCGTGCGGGAAGCTCAGGCTGTTGTCGATCGCGGCGATGTGGATGTGCGGGCCCCGGCCGGGCGCGGTCGCGGGGTCCATGCGCGCCGTCGACGGCATCTGCGGCCGCAGCTCGCTCATCTGCGGCCCGTCGTGCGCGGCGTCGCAGCACTTGATCATGTAGTTGTCCGCGCCGCGGTCCGTGTTCCGCATCAGGTAGTCCAGGATCACCAGCTTCTCGAGCTCGGCCCGGAAGCTGTCCTGCAGCGCGTCCGTCCAGTAGAAGCCGCGGGGCGCCGCGGCGTCGCCGGCGTCGTAGAGCACGCGCTCGTCGTCCTCGTCGTCCTCGTCCACGCCCGTGCGGCCGCAGACGATGCTGAGCGCGGCGGTGAGGCGCTTGAGGAGCGCGCCGCCGCGGTGCGGGTCGTCGTCGAACGTGTCCGAGATCGCGCGCCCCGGCCACGGGTGCTTGCGCAGGAAGTCGGACGCGTCTGCTTGGCGTCAGCTGCGTGATTTTTGCACGGAGAGAAGCCAAACCTGTATAGCCGTGCATGAAGTATTGCATGCTGCCGATCTTGTCCGGGAGCTGCTTGCCCTTCTTGGCGGCGTTGCGGTCTATCCAGTCGTAGAAGAAGGCCTGTGAGTGCTCGAGTAAGCATGGTCCTGACGGTGCTGACCAGTTCACTCACAGGACTGGAGAGCGAAACGAGACCAGTGGTCGGCACAATGTGCAGCTGCAGTCGCTGGTCCAAGAGCGAGGCGGCCGCTTCTGAGATGTAGCTGTATGCGATGAGCGCAGCTCTATAAGCATGACCCATCCCATACCTCAGGTTCGGGATGAGGCACGCCCGCCCAAAGGGGATGATGAACCGGAGCTGCCGGTGCAACCATTTCGTGGTCTGTTCCGAGTTCAGCTGTGGTCACGACATGCGAGAAAGTGCCCGACCTTGGGGTTCAAGCGGCCATACGGTTCCTCGTCCTTGGGCTTGAAGACACTAAGACGGGCTCAGACAGGAAGGGCGTAAGGCACTGCTAACGAACTCACCCGACGGTCTGCACCTTATCCTCCACGCGCGCTCGCGCAAAGTAGCTCCCCGACGAGCCCTTCGTGATCATCTTCGGATGCAGCCCCTCCGAAATGGCGCCCTTCACCGAGTTGAGGATGCTGCCCCTTGTCAGCCCCTCCCACAGCCCATGCGGACAACGCACGTACCCATTCCACTCCGCCGCGCTCATCGGCGGCTTATGGTCCAGCGTCCTCACCTGTGCCCCGCATAAGCCCCCGCCCCTCGCGTCTATTCGACCGCACACACGCACCCAGCCCGGCGGCACCGGCCCCAACACGTCCTCGCCCTCCTCGCCCGCAAACACGCTTTGGACAATCTCGCGCGGGCCGTCGGCGGGGGCGGGCCGCCGGCGGCGCTTGATCTGGACCTTTTGGGCAATGCTCTCCGTCCAGCGCTTGAACGCGCTGTCGAGCTTGCCGAGGTCGATGCTCCGCCGCTTCCCGTGGTGCCGTGCGGTCGCGGGCAGTGGGAGCAGGCCCGCGGTCTCGTCGAGCGAGTCGTCGGCGTCGTCGGTGTGCTGCGAGAGCGCTTGGTAGCCGGCGCGCGAGGGCATGGCGGATAGTTTCGTCTCAGGGACACAGCGTCGTCAGGGCGTGTCGGGGAGCCCAGCTGAGGAGGGCGGTCGTGTGCTCGACTGGGCTGTGCTGCACGCGGACTGCAGTCTCCAGACAGGGATGCCGGCGGGATAAGCGCCCGTGCTCAGACGGAAACATACAAGTACATTGCATAAAACAAACAAACATGCACTCCAATATCCAAATCCCCTTCCATCCCGGTCTAGTTGTTGTCCATGAACAGCTTCGGCGCGTCCTCAGGAACCTTCCACATCCAAAACGGGCCCGCCGGGTCGTCTGTGGGTGGCTCAGCAGGTATGAATTGAGTACTGATGAACAGCCCACCCTCGTCGTGGGAGGCCCCTGTCCAGGTGCCGATGACGCCGCTCGCTGAGCGCACGCCGCCGAGCTGGATCCCGTTCGAGCTAGGTCACGCGCGCCATCAGCCCCCGCTCGCGGACCGCACAACGAGCGCCCGCACACAAACCTCCAGCCGTGCCCGCCATGTTGGAGCATCTGGTGCGTCTGCCGCTCAGCTCAGCGCGCATCGCCCCCGCGGCCCACACGGCACGTACCCAGCTCCAGCGCACGACGCCGTCGCGCGTGCGGCGCACCGCGCCCGCCATCGTCGCGACCGGCATCGTCGCGCTGCTCGCGCGGCCCGCGAACGCGATCGGCGGGAACGCGGGGTCGTCGTCCGCCTCGGGCGCTAAGGTGAAGGAGGTGGGCACGAGCGCCATGCTGATGAGCCGCGTCGCCTCGCGGAAGGAGGGGCGGTCGAAGAAGGAGGGCGTCAGCGCTTGTGTGCTCGCCTCGGGGTGCTGGAGCGCGGTCTGCGGGGTTCATATATCAGGAGTGGGAAGGCGCAAGAGGAAACAGAGCTTACGTTGAAGGCTGTGTGACCACGAAACATGAGCAGTGTACACTTACCACATACATAGCAGCCTTGACACACCCATCAGATCCCTGGATGGAGGCTTTAGCACGGTTTTCACTCGGCAAAGCTCCCATACCTGTAGTCCATAAAACACACCAGCCGCCTCCACTCGCCCGCAACGCCCGCCCAGTCCCTCGGATCCTCGTCCGCCCCCAGCGGCATCGAGTTCTCGCGCAAATACCTGACCCCCCTCGGCGGGCGGAGCAGCGCAGCCGCCGAGCCAGGCTCGCTCTCCACATCGCCCGCCGCAAGATCAAGCACATTCATGCACACGACCGTCACCTGCGCATGCACGTGCGCCCAGTCGACGCTGCGTTCCTCGCCCGCGAAGAACGCGCCGTACCCGTTCGCCGCGCCGTACCGCCGGAGGTCGTACACCCGCGCACGGGCGACACGGCGCGCGGCGCGGAGCGCGCGCACGCGCGGGTCGACCTGCACGGCCTCGGAGCCCTCGCCGCCGCGGAACAGGCGGAAGAGGCCGAGCTGGAGGAGCGCGCTGGGCCCGAGGTCCTCGTGCGCGAGCGCGAGGAGCGCGCCGAGCTGCGCCGTCGCCTGCGTCCCGGCCTTAGCAGCATCACTACCGTCCTGCGGGAGCGGCACGAGGCCGTGGTGCCGGCGCAGGAGCGGCTCGAGCCAGCCGAGATTATGCGCGGGCGCCGGCGCGGCGGGCACCTCTGCAATCACGTCGAGCACGAGCGCGGCGGCGGCGGCGAGCGCGGGCGCGGCCCACGCGCCGGGCTTCCGGCGGTCGAGCGTGATGCGCGCGCAGAGCTGCGTGCGCCAGGGGTACGCGGCGCCGGCGCGGAGGGGGCGCGGGTCGTCGAAGGGGTAGGAGAGGAAGAGCGAGCGCCAGAGGTGGTCGTCGGCGGGCTCGTATACGACCCACCGTGCTAGAGAGCTGGCCTGCGCGAACGAAGCTGGGGGGCGCGATAAGCCTGAGGAGAATACGCGAGCAAACTGCACGAGACGACGCACCGACATCGCACGGGTGCGCAAACGTGAGCACGCGCTCGGTGAGCTCGGGCGGGATCGACAGTATCATCGTGAGGACGTGGGGGTCGTGCGATAAGAGGTAAGCGCGATCAACGGCTGGGTCAGGGACGAGATTGGTAGGAAGAGCCGAGAGGCGACTCTCGGCATGCAGTGATGCCGGTGCGGGGTAATGCGCCCGACGCATCAGGAGGACCTCCCACTTACAGCTGCCCCAGTCGACGCTTCAATCACATAGCATGCACACTCCACTGATGAGCCCCACACATATATTTGGTAATTCAACCTACCTGAGAGCGCTGCACGGAATGCTCCAGCAATTTCGTCTCTGATAGCTCTGCCTGAGTGTACACTCAATCCCACTCGATACCTACATCCTTATCACTCTAAACGTGCTACCGTGCAGCAGATGTAGTCCCCGTATGGCTGGCAACACCTTTGCGATCGTCTTCTTCAGACTTTCAACCTCACTCGTGTCGTCAACGACGAGGAGTGGCCCATACTCCGAAGCTACGTGTGCATCTCCGCCTTTCCCTTCAACACCTGAGACAACGACCGGCAGTTCCCGGAGCCCAGGCCGTCCATGCACCACGCCGAGAAAGTCTGGGAGCGCCATCGTGCACCGCGTACGGGGCTGCATCATTCCGCGCGAGTCGACGACCCTCCACGTTTCGAGGCTTGGACACGCCTGAACAAGGGCGACGACACTCTCCGTACCAAGTGCGCACTCGAGGTCCCAGATGAGGCGCAGCGTCTCCATCTTTCGGAGGGGGTGCAGCGCACGGAAGAGGTCCGGAGCACCGTGCGTGTGAAGGGAGTGCCCGTGGCTGAGAAGCGCGAAGGACAGCACGGTGAGCTCCGTGTAGGCGCCGAGGGCCGTGAACATGGCGAGAAGGTGCTCCCATGTAAGGCATCCGGCGGCGGCCAGAGACAGGTGACACTCGCTCATGACGATGCTTGTACAGGACACGAGCACGGCGCGGATGAGCTTGGCCGAGCACGTTGGATCGTGAAGGGCGAGCTTGCGAATGTGGGGAAATGCGCCGTGCGGGAGTGCAAGGGCCCCCTCGGGTATGTCGGCTACTTCTATCGCACACAGTTCCTCCAGATAGCAACTTTGCGCGAGACGGACCAGCTCCGCGTAGCTGAGAGCGATGGTGCTGGCGACGGACCGTAGCCGCGCGGCATGTGCAAGGATGGCACTGAGCAGCTCCACCCAGTCTGAGCTCGAGGCAGCGTGCATACATCCCGCATTGAAGTCGAGGGTCTCGAGGTGTCTGCATCCCAAAGCGATTTGAGAGATGAGGTCCCTCGAAAGGGTAGCCTGCGCCCGATTGAGGCTCAGAGAGAGGTGGGTCAACGACTGCGCCGATACCACGAGTGACCAGTCGTCCCAGCTCGGCACGCCCATGTCGAGCGTGAGGGAGGTGTGCAGTGGAAACAACCCGGGGATGGACATCCATAGCGCCAGGACGCTTCCGTCGACGACTCCACGTAGACCTCGGTCGGAGCACGGTGCATCAAGGACTAATGTCTGTACTCGACGGGCGTACTGCATGAACCTGAGGCCGAGGTTGTACAGCCGTGTCGTGTCCACAGTCACGGCGAGTGTCTGCAGTCTTCGTCAAGTCGTGTCGAGCGGTGACGGAGCGTGGTACTCACCAGCATATGATAACTCCCATTCTCGACCACCGTCCAGAGATCCTTGTCCATGCTTCGAGCGAGATGCCACACGGCCGGCGTAGCCCAGAGCGCATCGAGCGCGGGTTCGCTCAGCGCACGACAGGTCCGTGCCAGAGCAGCGCGGGCAGGGTCGCCGCTTGCGCGCACGATAGCGGCGAAGAGCTCCCCTATGTTTAGTACGGCGTGCATTAGGGATTCCCCGCGAGTGCATCGGCCCTATGTATACGGGCCGTGAGCTGCATCCCGATCTCGTCGGGTACCGTTCCTCGAGGACCGCTCCAGTGGCTGGAACGTCTGATTCATCAGAGAACAGTAGGGATGCGTAGATGCAGAGAGCGGGTATTTCGGTGGTCTGTAGGACTACGTTCGACAGTACAAGATCATAGGAAGGCGCGTATCGAGTGAGGAGAGGAGAGGAGAGCACTCGGAAGAGAGGCGCCTATCAAGTTCGCCGACATCTTCAGACCAGACTCACTCCTCTAGGCTCAACACTCGTGGGCCACTGACATGCTGGGAATCTAGCTACACTGGTTGTGATATTTTGGAAGCATGATAAGAAACTTCGTTGACTGTAACACTCCCACAAGCGCACCGCCCTCCATTCTCGGTCTCTCTCCCATCACCCTGAAGCGGCCTGCTATGCACCCATGTGGATAAACG
>LCTX01000800.1:0-54326 GCA_002233555.1 Limonomyces culmigenus | reverse complement strand
CCCCCCCCCCCCCCCCCCCCCTGTCGCCGCGCCGGCCGGCCCTGGCTTCCGCGGCTCGCCGGACGGCGGGGACAGCAGCGCGGGGCCCTCGCCGCCCGGTGCGGCCGCGCCTGTGCGGAGCCCAGATGAGGGCTACGACGAGGGCGTCGCGGAGACGCTGATGAACCTATCACACTAGGACCTCGCGGCGCCGGCGCCGCTCAAGCGCGCGTTGTTCCCGCCGCTCGAGGACCCCGAGGCGAAGCGGCACCGGCCCGCGGACCCTGCGCCCAGTGGGTGGCCAGTGGGTGGCTGTCGTCGTGCGCATTGCGCGCGCCGCCCGCGCCGTCGTCGCGCCCCAGCCCGATCCCGTGCCGCACGCAGCCGTCGCACCCCGTCTCGCCCGCGGAGCCGCCCCCGGCGGCGGCGAACCTGCGCTTCTCGAAGAGCCCGCACCGCCTGCCGAGCGTGCTCCCGCCGCACCCGCGCCCGCTGGGGGCCGGCACACAGGGCATGACGCTCCCGCCGATCGCGACGCTCCCTCAGACGCTCTCGTCGGGCTCAACGGCGTGCTCGCCCCACTGGCACGGCGTTTGCGATCTTATACACCGCTCGGACAACTAGGGGCGGCGGCGGCAGATCGTGCGCACGGTCAAGTCGTGCGTGTGCGTGCCGCCGTGTGCGAGCTCACAGTAGTGGTACTGCCACTGGATGTCCAACGTCACGGTACCTTACATAAAAGAGGTATTTATATAGTTAACCTACTCATAGCATGTGTACACATCTAAAGTAGTTGTATCCCTAGAAATGGGAGGGCACTGGAGTTGCGTCAAAAGTGACTGCTACTTACGCGCACTGCCGTGACTTTTGGAAGTGACAGCAGCACCGGAAGCACCAGCAGTGCGGTGCAGCTTTGCTGATGTTGGAACGTTCTTGATTCCAGGCCTCGGACATATCAGCCATCAGTGCTCCAGATTGTTTGATGGGCGAAGCGCCGCAGCGGAGTGGCTGTAGTATAAGTTGAAGGGCGAACATCTAGCCTCACAGGCCACCTGTCAATATGCGCCCATTCACTGCGGTCGTTTCTCTTCTGGCCTTTGCCCACCATGCCCTCGCCCAGATATCGGGAGTTGTGGCTCTGAACATCACCTCGGCGGACGGCACGATCATCTACGCTGAAGCCCAAGGAAACATGTCGGCACCACCTAGTACGTTGCTCCACAGGTAGCTGTGAGATGTTGCCCTGACCCCGTCCAGTCATCTTTGCGCATGGCATTGCGTGCAGTGCGAAAATATATAACATCCTGTTTTCTTGATCCGATATGCAAGCGGGCGCGTATCTGGTCTGTATTGCCCCTCGACCAATGTCGCCGATTATTTCTGACTCTGTGCTCACAGGTCCGCTTCGACGCTCGGGGCGACGGTCGTAGCGGAAAGCCTACAGATGCCGCATCGTATGAGAGTTTGCGCTACGCCCAAGACATAGAGGCCGTCATTAACGCATTCGGATTGCATCGTCCATTCTTCGCTGGATGGAGTCTCGGAGGCGCTATTATTGCCGACATCGCCTCGGTATAGATTTGTTCTTGAATTGTGGTTGCGCACTGATCTCAATCCACAGTATTGGAACCCCGTGCCTTTTGCCGGGCTGATCTACTTCGCCCCTATCCCATATCTCTCCTCCTTCATTTCCGTGACCAAACCACTTGGGCTGTCGGCGGTCATCGATCTCACTGTGCGTGAGACTCGCACTATATCATGCGATTGCTGATGCCTCCGCAGATCTTGAATGACCCCGCCGCTGCATCGATAACCCGTGAGAGACTCCCATGGGGGTTCTCGGTCAAGAATTACACTGTCAACCCCGCATTACTCTCATCTTGGGTGTGTTCTTATTTTTCCTGAGAAGCAAACATATTCTCATTTTCCACCTTTCAGTACCAGGACGCACTTCAATTTAGCCCGACCGTGGCTAACCTCGTCATCGATCGACCACAGAATACCTCGAGGCTCGTGCAGATTGCGAAAGGAGGCTTCCCAACGCTGCTAATTCATGGAGCTGACGACTCAGTCATCGATACCGTTGTGAGGGCCCAAACTGTGGGCATATACCGAGCAAGTTACTGACGGAATATATCTACAGGTCACAACTCCATTGCTGCAGAAGAGCTTCACCAACCTTCAGGAGCACACGTACGACAACGCTGGTCACGCTGTCTTCTTCGATCAGCCGGACAGCGTCGCCTCTGCCATTCTCAATTTCGTATCCACGACGGTGATGGGCAAAACACATACATAAATAGGTTCTGATTATCGTTCATGTAATGGCTCGCTCGGGTGGAGACTTTTGTTCTTCGCCCTAGTGTATACTCCTGCTTCTGCTATCGTATGCTATGCATTGATGACCGCAAGTCTGGGTCAGCTCACGACGTAGGCAGTACGACCCTCACCATTAGCAAGAGATAAGGCAAGAATGCTCTGTCGACGAAGGTGGTTCGGCGCACGAGCGCATGAGCAGCGGGAACGACCATGATTCGGTCTCGAGGATAGGGTCACGACGAATGTCTTGTTATGGGATAGCCCGATAATAGTCTCATGTCATTATCTAGCATACATTGGAGGATTCCGTCTCTTCTCTACTGAGTAGTGACGGTGCCGTCCGGCTCTGGAGAAAGGGGTAGTAGGTGAGACACGAGCTTACGCGAGAAGAGATAGGTGACGCACCGATGTAGTCGATCACGCCGTCGGACTGCAGAGACTGCAGCTGGGACATGAAGCTGTCGGGGATGGTCGCGGAGAAGCCGTTCATGATCTTCCCGTCGTAGCGTTGACCGACTGATCCGCCTGCAGATCGTCAGCACCAGAGTGCACATTCACATAAAGGGTAGTGCGCACCAGCTTCACCGAGCTGGGACGCGTACTTGTCGACCTGGTCCTGCTTGATGTGCTCCTTAAACACGACGATGTACTCTGCCGATCTCCGTCAGGCGCGCGACGGTCTCACACCCGGCCGTTATCGCACACGTACTTCCAGACATGGCTGTAGAGGCGGCTAGAGATGCGAGGGAGAGGAGGGAGAAGAGCGAGATGTGATAGCTGCGCATGGACCACGGACAAGGAGCACAAGAGCCGAGCCGTGTCGATGAGACGATGACGTAGCACAGGTTAGGCGCCCGCAGCACTGGTTCGCGACGCGCTGCTCTCACCTCGCTTGAGACCACTCACGTCTGCCTGTCGGTTTCACGCGGAACCCCGCGAGCAAACTGGGCCTGTTCTGGCTCTTCAAAAAGAGTTGTTTCAATGGTGGTACTTCACAACACAACACAGAAAACGAATGTAATCAGTACGCCGATGGCAATGAGAGCATGGGAAGAAGGACATGTGGGCTGAGCCGGCGGTCCCCCATTGGGATCCCAGAGCTCCTTTAGCGACGTATCTGTACTGTCTTTTCTTGGATCTATGCTCGGGGAAGGTAGTAGGGACGGTATAGGACCGGGAAAGGATCTGATGGCGGAGGTCTTCCGGCTGATACTAGTACGAGAGTTTGGGCTCATTCGCCTAGGTAGGGGATCTCCACATCGAACGCAATATTGGGCTCTGGCATAAAGGTATGAGTGAGAATGAACAACGTGACATTGCAAGAGCGTAAGAGATCACCAAGGAACCTCAGATTTTCGTCCTGTTGAAGCGCAGCTGCAACATGCAATGGAACTGTGACCCAGAAGCCCCTGGTACTATTCCAGCGTGCGCGCACAGCACCGCCTACAAAAGATGAGTCGCGCCGCAGGGAGTACGACTTTGTGAAGCACCGGCTTGCTCGAGTGCCGAGAACCACGCATCTACTTCGGCACTTGACAAGTGTGGCTTAAGTGCACCAAGGTATTCTGCCATCCTCATTTTCGTCAGCGCTTTTGCTGAGTTCGCGTGACAGCCTGAGCTTGCCATTCGGTATGGTTCCGTCGAGGTACCTGGACGATGGAATAAGCTCGGCCATGACAGTTGAAGGGGGAGGTGCGCTTAGCTACCAGATTAGAGTGAAGTTTTATCTGGGGTTGCTGCGATATGTTCCGCAGGAGCAGCCAACTGCGATCACCTGCGGTCTTCCACGGTTCGGCGACAATGGCGGTGCAGACGCAGGATCATCGACGCGCATCTTCTTTTTGCTGATGGAAAGATGGGGCTTTTTCTTTTGTGTTTGCAGAAGACAACGCAGAGCGGCAAGATAGTGCAGGTTTGGAGCGCGCAGGAATGGATTCGCGAGACGAGGTAAGTGCACTGGGTAAGGAAGTACGGTGGCGCCGGTTGTGCAATTGTGATATGCACTGAGTCATGCATGCTCGCGCTAGCTGTCGACTTGAGCCACTATATTTCGGGCTGTCCGCTCGATCAGAGACGCGGCGCAGGTAAGGTAAGAGCGAAGGCACGCACATACGGAGGCAACATCCGAGTCAGACCAAAGTCGTGGGAGGAGCGGATCGTCAGCGTCGGGAACGGTGATCAGGAGCATGTCTATAACCGGACTCCGCTCAAGCACAGTGCCACCTGAGAGTATGTCAGAGCAGCATAGTATGTACAGGTGAAATGGCCTCGCCGGAGCGCTCGATGTCCGCCACGACGGCGCTGATCTTATCCTGCCGCACGCTTGACTTGAACAGCACCACGATTTCTGCTCGCGCGCATCAGCACGTTGTACGTATAGTTTGGTGAGACCCTGACCTAATGAAGGAGAGGTAGAGCTCTCGTTCACAGGCGCTGGTGCAGTCGGAACGGCAGTCATGACGCAGGAAGGGGAAGACGCACGGGAATAGGCGCTCACGGGTGCGGAGCGCTGAGCGCTGAGCACGTGTGTGAGACGTCCTTCTCTCTGCCTGCGACATGCATCGCTGCCTTGGTTTACCGGAGATCGTGTCTACAATCGTCGCAGCGTTAGATGTGGACGAAGATAGATCGACGCTGCTTGCACTTGTGACCACCAACCAAACGATGAGCGATGCGAGTCTTGACGTACTCTGGTAGCGGCCGAACGTCTGGCACTTGGCATGGCGCATGGAGCCTGCGATCTGGAGAATCGAAGTGTAGAAAGGAGATTGCCATGATACTCTGGTGAGCCATATTTTCATCTCTCCAACCCTGGCTTTGCTAACCTTGACAAGACTCTGAAGCTAGCCGGAGCAGAGCGAAACGTCTCCGGGGATCGTTTTCTTAGCTATGCCCAGCGAGTGCGTGAGCTATACTTGCACTTATCTTTCATGAGGACCCGTAAAAAACCGTACAGAATGTTACGGGTTTCCTCTTGCGTTATCCATACGTGGGCACAAACTGGCCTACAAGCCCCCCTCTTCCCACACCTCAAGAGCGTGGAAACTTCGATATATGGGGCTAGCACACTTTCAACGCGCACGTTCTTCGATTTTGTCACTTTGAACGTCACTTCTGTCTCACTTAGTGTCACCGAAGACATATCTATGAGTGATTCGGAGCTTGCACGCATCCGCAGTTCTTGTGCCAATCTCGATTGCCTGTACTTTGGGATTAGCGACGGCGGTGCCGGCAATACGGCAGCACTGGCTTCCGCACTTTTAACTGCGTCGTCTTGGTTGAAGAGCATCCACATCAATGTGTGGATCTCCGCGGCACATCTGCTGCACCTAAGCTCTTATCCTAACCTTGTGTCCCTCACACACAAATTCGACCAAGATCGCATGCCTATTCTCCCGTATGGCAGCTTTGGCCAACTTGAAACGTTGAAGGTTGCAGACCGCTGCAGTGCACTCCCCGGGCTCTATTTTTACCTCGCCATTCCCCCGATTGCACAGCTGCGGGTTCTGTCATATGCAACCAGACCGTCAAGCGCTGCTGTCATCGACCGCTTGCGATTGTGCCAGCTATTCGCCTTGTTGGTCCAGTGGAAGGCCCTCGTACGCCTGGAACTCCTCGTGGAGACGGCCCACGATCCCCCGTCTCGTGGTGACTACACACTCCTCGAGGGTCTCCGAGGTCTCCCACATCTCCAATATACCTCGTGGAACGCGGATGCGTCTCATCATGACGAGAAAGCCATCGTTCGGCTGCTTCATGCATGCCCCAATCTCGAGACCTGGGATAGCAGCTCGCTGTGGAACGAGAATCACGGCCGGTTCTATCTGCCCGTTTCCTTTGCCACCTTCATGGAAATACTGCAGGGACGCCCTCGAGTCAAGAATCTTCCTCTGTGCATTGACTGCAGTAACCTGCCGTCGATCGCTGAGATTGGCGCGGCCAAGCACCCCGGCTATGGACCACTACTGCATATTCAAAGACTGCGTGAGGCTGACGCCACCGATCTCGCGGGCTTGGTCATGCACGCTCTGCCGCAGGTGTCCGAATGCATGCCCGTATGCCTCGACGGGGAGATGATGGACCAAGTCTTCCTTGTGGCTGACGGGGCCAACCACTTTCTGCGTTTGCGATCCTTGCCATAAGTGAAAGCCTAGTCTCATTATGATAGACTCTGTACAGATGTAAGTAGCACCTCACTTCGGCTTGTCCGCATCCGCGATCGCCCACATATAATACACGCCGATGCTCCTGTACCTGCAAAGCACATCCATTAGCATGCATGCTTGCCACAGATGATCGATAGCACTCACGGCCGCCACGACTCGGTGAGCGCCTCCATCTCGCCCGGCGCGAGGAGCGCGCCCTTGACCTTCTTCTTGCCCTCCAGGCGTGCCTTGAGTGCCGCGACCGTCAACCCCGCGGGTAGCGTCGAATCGGCCTTGGCACCGGGCAGAGATGGAAGCTCGTGGTCCTCGTCGTCCTCGACGGGCCCGACGACCGCACGCACAGTGCGCGCGGTGAGCGGCGTGGGAAGGGCAGGCAGACCCTCGCGCTGCGGTGTATTCGTCGGGGTGGAGCGCGAGGAGCGCCGGGGCGCAGGGGAGTCCTCGAGCGGAGGTGCGGCGGGCGGGACGGACGAGGCGTCGGACGAGGAGCTTCGGGACGGAGCTTGCGTGAGAGCGCTCGACTCGCCCGCGTTGGCGTCCTCCTCCATGGGTACCGGCGTCGATGCACGAGAGCGTGTCCGCGTTGCAGGTGCTGCGTCCTCATCGGCCTGCTCGACCGCATCCGGACGGAGTCCAAACGCATACTGCGGGGCGTGCTTCGCGAGCGCCCAGCGTGCAAGGCCCTTCTGGACGCCAAGGTCACCCACAGGGAGGACATCTGGCCGACGGAGTGCGAAGAGCGCGAACATATCCACTGTGCACACCCTCAGCGCGAACGAAACGCACTCGGGGTGGAGAGTCGCGTACCAGTCCAGCGGCCCACGCCACGCACGGCCGTCAGCATCTCCGCAAGCTCGGCGTCATCGGCCGCCCGGATTGCGGACGTGCTGAGGCGCCCGTCCGCGAAGCGCGAGGCGAGGTCGAGGACGTACTCGGCTTTGCGGCCGGACAGGCCTGCGGTGCGCAGAGTGGCGGCGGGGGTGGCGGCAACTTGAGCGGAGGTAGGGAAGAGCGGGCCTGTCGTCTCCCTGTGTATTCCCATATAAGTACGTGCGAAACATTAAGTGAGGAGGGAGCGACGTACTCGGCGTTCTCAGGCCGGGTCTCGGGCAGATGCGGGTTGAAGAGCCGGACGAACTTGTAGGTTATGCTGCGCGCAGCGAGCCACGATATCTGCTGGCCGAGGATGCTCTGCGCGAGCGTCCGGAACGGGTCGACGGGCGCAGCGAGCTCCTCAAATGGTTTGCAGCGCAGGCGTGCGAATATGGGCCCGAAACGCGGGTCTGCCGCGAGCAGGTGCGCCTTGGCCTCGGCCAGGTCGAAGGACAGCTCCGTGGGCAGCGTGTCGGCACTTGAGGGCAAGGGAAGTAGGGAAGAGGACGAGGGTGCGTTGAGCGGTGTCGCGGGGCACGCGTCCGACGGCGAGGGAGGCGCAGGAACACCTGGAGGTGCAAGTCCGAGTCCGCGCGCGTCCGTCTCGAAATGGGCGGGACGGAGGATGCTCTTGCCCGGGCTTGCAGCACCAGAAGCAGTCCCTTTCTTAGCTCGCTTGGGTTTCAGTGGCGCTGCTTCAGCACTCTTGCGCTTGGAGCTTGCACGTGTAGCGGGCGGCGGAGGGATAGAGGTAGTGGAGGTGGTCGGCGAGAGCTCGAGCGTCTCGTTACGCGACGAGTCAAAGCGTACGAGCGGCGCGGCTTGCACCGACGTGAGCGACGCGCGTGCAGAGCGCGTCGTGGGCATTATGCGGAGTGCGAGTCGGGATAGCAGCGTGGAGGGAAAGCAAGAGATGGTCGCGTAGGCGCCTGTCCCTGCATTGCGTCATTGAGGTGGTCTTGCTCTTGCTCCTCGTTTTACCAGTCCTCACGTCGACTACTCTATGCTGAGCCGCTCGGAACGTTTCCGCAATTTCAACGCTTGGGATTCTTCTGGCCTCGTCGTGATGTCATAAAGTATGTCAAGAAACATCGTTCAATTCATTCAAAAGCGAGACACCTCCCTTCTCTCCATCGATTCTCCTGCATCTGCCCTATACCGGCCTATGCACCCATGTGGATGAATGTCGCCCAGTGCTCTGGCCGCGCTCCCTTCGCACGCAATGCAGTTACCGCCTGGTCAAGCGCATAGGCTATCGAGTCGGCATCGATCGACTTGTTTTTGAACAGCCGCTCGTAGAACTGTCTGGCCATGAATGGCCCATCTTCGTCGTTCATCGCCCTGCGCTTGCTGTCAGACATCTAGCTTGTATCTGTGGTCGAAACGAGACTCACCACATTGTAGCCACGATACTCTTGAAGCCAGAGAACAGCATGGCAGCTGCAAGGTGGACCGCCTCGTCGGCGTGCTTCCGATCGCCCTTTGCAGTCTCGCAGGCGCTAAGGAAGGCAAAGAACGCGCCCTTGAGATCTAGCTTCATCAAGTCTGACACATCGAGGCTACCTGTACTCAGGCAGAAGTGGCTCTGGTGTGGCTCGGTCGCATGCTGGATGCCATGGCAAGCGAGGTGGAGGATGTGCGACGACTGCAGCTCGGAGAGGAGTTGGGCCACGTCGAGTTCTGCGGCATTAGGTATACTGTAACCTCCCGCTTGTGTCACAATCTCGACAACATCCCGCACCTCTGGTACAGCACAGCGGAGAGCAGGTAGATTAGCTTCTGAAGCATGCTCTGCCGCGATGGCCACAAGCCTGATCTGGTGCGGAGTGAGCGACATGCTGCCCTTCCGAGCTTGGATGAGCGCTGTAAGCGTTGGCGTGTACGATGAGACAACAAAATCGGGGCAGCATTCTTGATTCGAATCCTTGTAGACCCCAGCTGCGTGGACTGGGACGACTGTGAACGGTCCAGTGGGACACCAGTGTATCCTGCGACGATCACGGCCTTCTGTCTTCTACAGGTGCTCATCAGTGAATCGATGTCGGACGCACTCATGGAATGAACTCACCTCAAACCCAAGACGCTGTGTGATTGGCTTAACTACCCCCCGCCACAGCTCAGCAAGAGCAGGGTACAATGTCTTCCTATCCACATGCATGCCTCGATGCTCTGTATCTATCATAGATCCGCGCTTCTGTAGAGTCCAGCCTTCTAGTGTGAGCGCATGGAGCTTCTCCGGATGCATGCCTGGGAGCGTGATGCACTCGAGCGGCGTCTGGTCAGCTGTAATGATGACCGCGTGACATGCCTCATTGTCTGCAATGAGCACCACAACGGGAGTACGGGCGGCCACGCTGAGTAGTGTCTTGATGTCTGGGCCACGCATGAAGTCGCTCACACCCGCAAGTGAGCGAATCTGGCTAATGACCTGCTGTAGCTCATAGCGCCGACCATAGAGCGTGTTGCGATGCAAAAGTGAATTTGGAGGCGTACTGGGACTGTCGTTGCTCACAATAGTTTGCAGCCTCTTTTCAAGCTCGACTGGGACACCATCAAGTTGGGCATCGCGCATGTGAAGCATCTGCAACCAAATGATGCCCCTCGCACGCTCGAGGAGCTGTAACGCTCGCGGAAGCTGATAAAAACGTATGGCGAGCCTTAATGTAGCCGGCCCCAGAGTTTGTCCATGGAGTGTGCGCTCGAGCTGACTGGAGGCTTCGAGGGAAAAGCTTGCCACCAGAGCCACAACGTTGAGGGCGCTGATGTAGACATCAAGTAATGTGTGCTGTTGCTGATATGACAAACACTCCACATCGAACCTTAGGAGAAGTGGGACCGCGGCGTGGATAAATGCGTTGCCGTCGTCATATGATGGAGCGTGAAATGATTCGATAGAATAGCCAAGGATGACATCCCAGTCGATAGGATGTGGCGCGAACTGCAAACACGCTAGCAGCAGCGTCAGGGGCCTCCATCGTGAAGAATCTTCAAGCTTTCTGAGTGTGAGCACATCCTGGCAGAGTTGAATGTCCCGCTCTAGCAATGCGCCATCTCTAGTTAGATGGTAGTACGCTACAAGGGAGTATGCGAGGTTGACACATAACCAGGCTCGATCTGGATGATCAGCTGGACAAAGGTCCAGTGTTTCAGTAGAAAGTGTGATAGGCTTGTTGAGAGGTGCAGCATCTCCAGTGTGGTCGTAGAGTGTCCTGAGTGAGATTGAGAGATCCGCACACGTCACAGCTCGGTCTGGATGACCGGTTGGACGAAGATCCAGTGCTTCATTATGGAGCACGATAGACTTGTCTAGGAGCTCAATGTATCCGGTCTGATTGTAGCAGGTTGCAAGCGTGATGGCAAGGTTCGCACACGACACAGCTCGCTCTGGATGACTGGGTGGACAAAGATCCAGTACTTCGTTATGAAGGTTGTAAGCAGTGTCAAGCAGTGCAGTTTCTGCGCTTTGCTGGTAGCGCGTCACGAACGAATTTGCAAGGTTTGTGCTCAATGTGGCTCGGTCTGGATGGCCGGTTGGACAAAGATATAGTACTTCATCTTCAAGCATGATGGCCTTGTCGAGAAGCGTAATGTCTCCGGTCAGTTTGTAGCGCGTCTTGAATAAGTTTGCGAGGTTAGGTACATGACGCGGCTCGGTCTGGATGGCCGGTTGGATGAAGATCTAGTGCTTCATTGTGAAGCGTAATGGCCCTGTCAAGTAGCGCAATGCCTCCGGTTTGCTCAAAGCGTGCCGTGAGTAAGTTTGCTAGATTGAAACACACCGTGGCTCGCAGGGGATGACCGATCGGCCGAAGGCCTAGTGCTTCATTCTGGAGCGTGATAGCCTTCTCGAGAAGCGCAGTCTCTCCGGTTTGCTGGTAGCGAGTTGAAAGTGTGGTTGCAACGTTATTACACGTGGTGTCACGCATTGGATGACCGATCGAACGAAGGCTCAGCAGCCTTGTCTCCACCTCGATACGTGCCGCCAACGCTAACGTATTGTATTTCTGTTCCCACCATTCCCAGAGATCATCCGCTAGACAGACACATAGCCGTTCACTCTTCCGAGTTCGCTGGACACGACTCATACTCATGAAGGAGTTCCAGCACTTGCTCGTGATGTACACGCTTCGGTGACACCATTGGCGTCAAAGCACTCGAATCCTCGCTCAACAGCTTCTCGAGTGCGCGTCCTAGCTGAGCCACAGCGCTCTCATTATCCAGTCGCATGTCTCCGAGCGCGTCGAGGCGACTCTCGTCCTGTAGCATGTCCGGCATGATGATACGATGTACGGGATCAAGCAGCAGTGTAGGCTCAAGACGTCGGTGGATGCGGAGAGCGGGGAGGAAAGAAGCGAGGGCCGAGCAGCAAAGTCGACTAACTTGTAGGGCTTGGAGCACTGCCTGAGAGCAGTACCGATCGGGGCTGCACAATCAGTCCCTAAGCGCTGCTGTCAGAACCGAAGGTTCTGCGTGTGCGCTCGTAGCGGCGCATGTTGTCTGGAGGACAGGGGCATAGCATACATGTACAAACATGGCAAGATCTGTTCGCGTCTCGGTCCTGCATGTACCTTACCCGCAAATCTCCACCAGGATATTTGTCCTACATCACTAGGCGATCTGCGTGCTGCCCAACTTTCGCGACTGGGTCCAATCGGCCTGCCTGGGTCACGGAGAGATTCGGGAGAAATCCTGACACCTGCCTGGAAGCATCTTTCGAATGCAGCCTCACACGGCCACACTAGACGATAAGGAAGGGAGTCATGCGAGGACGCGGTACTACCAGAGGGTGGTGCCGAAGAGCACAAGCGGCGGGAAATAGAGTAGGAGCGACGATCGCGATCGTGCATTCGTCTGTTGAGCCCGAAGCCCCACTCCGCACACCGAACAGAACCATCAAATGCGGCACAATGCCGTAAAAATTAGCCATACAGATCCACTAGAACGACATATGCTACTGCGACAAGAAAGCGGGCGCCACGACGAAAAAAGGGGGAGCTGCGAACGCGAAAGGGCGGAACGGAATAAGGATACGAGTGCGGGAGGCGCGCAAGCGGGGAGTAATGCATGTTGTACAATTGCGGGGAGAGCGATGCGGGGCGAGAACGGGAGAAAAAAAACGAGTGGACGGCTAGAGCGGCGACGCGAGCGCACCGACGAGCCACGGGTGCGCGCGCAGCTCGCCGACGCTCGCGCGCTGTGCAGGCTCGCGCGCGAGGCAGCCTGCGAGCACGTCGAGCGCGCCGTTGTCGAGCGGCGGCGCGCCGGGCGGGGGCGGGCGGAGGCGGATGCGGGCCGCGCGCGCGTCGGGCTCGCTCGGGAAGGGGCTCGCGCCCGTGAGGAGGAAGCTGAGGAGGACACCCAATGTCCACACCTCCGCGGGGCCGGCGGCGTACGGCTCGCGGCGCAGGATCTCCGGCGCGGCGTAGGCCGTCGTCCCGTAGAACAGATCGTATGTGGGAGGGGGTAGGGACGGGTCGGAGACGACGGCGGAGCCGAAGTCGATGAGCTTGACGCGGAGATGGCTGTCGATGACGACGTTCTCGTCCTTGATGTCGCGGTGCACGACGCCGTGCTGCGCGAGGTAGGCGACGGCCTCGACGACCTGCGCGAACACGTGCCGCGCGTGCGCGGGCGGGAGCCGCTTGTGCGCGGACTGCTCGATGCACTCGAACAGGTCGTGCGAAGGCCGGCGCCCGAAGTGCGGGCGCGGTTCGTCGAGCGAAGGGATTTGGCCCAGGGGAGAGAGTGTCGGCAGCTTGACGGGCGACGGGCACCGCGGGAAGGCGTACAGGCTCAGCGGGGACGGCGCGGGCTCGGCGATGGCCGGGGCCTCGAGCGTGGGGAGGTAGAGGTGCGCGGGCGTTGGCGGGGCGGAGTCGAGCGAGGAGTAGGACGACGCGGGGGAGAGCGAGGGTGTGGGCGGGTGGGGCGGAGCGAGCGACTTTTTGACCCATGGCGTGCCGTGCAGTTCCTGGACCTGTAAGACTGGTAAGCTCGTGAATACTTCTCGCATTGACCAGTCGTACGAGGTAGAAGTAGACCTCATCCTCAAATACATCCAGGCAGCGCACGATGTTCTCGTGGTCGAGCACCGACACGAGCATGACCTCGGTCGGGATGCGGCCGAACAGCTCGTCCTCGACCCACGCGTGCGCAGGCACCTTGTCCTTGATGATGAACTTGACCGCGACCTCGCCCGGGCCGCGCCGGCTCAGCGCGGTCATGACGAAGCCGTAGCCGCCCGCGCCTAGCTCGTCGCCGAGCACGTACGCCGCCGCGAACGCCGGGTTGAGCGCGTGCCCGCGCGGGAAGCGCGGGCTGTACGCGCCCGCGTCCGTGTGCGTCGGCGAGGCGGGGAACGCGAACGGGTCCGCGGGCTCCGACGGGAACACGAGCAGCGACGGCAGCGCAATCGGCGCGCACCCGCTCTCATTCCCCCAGATAGACGTGTCGAACTCGATCGGCGACGGCGCGCGGCTCGCGTGCTTGGTGAACGGCGGCGGGTCGGGCGTGTAGAGGACGTCGCTCAGCGGCGAGTCGAGCATCGGCGAGTGCGGCGGCATAGCGGGGGTGCGAGCGGGAGGGCGGCAGGCAACGCACGCAGACCGCAGGCCTTTGTAGCCATCGCGCGGTTCGTTTCGAGGACGGCAGCCGGCCCCGCACGCAAATGCGACGGCGGCTGTCAACCGCCGAAGCGAAGCAAGCGCCCCGCCGCGCCCGCCCGCCCGTTGCCACCGCCCCAGAATGTTCCCGCCGCGACAACTCACGCACTTCGTCCGATCAGAACGCGCGCGACCCTGGAGACCACATGTTTTTTCACATCCTGCGCGGGCGGGTGGGTGCAGGTTGCCAAGCGTGCATTTGCGAGTGGAACCTGCTTGACGTCGCCGCCGTGCTTCTCAGGCGCCCCGCCGCCACCCGTTCACATCGCACACACCGCCGCGGCCTGTTCGATCTGCGTTCCATCGCGCAGGGTGAGCTGGTGTCGCGTTTGCTGTCTAGGCAGCCGCGAGATCTACGACATCCGCTTCCGCTCCTGCTCTCCGTTCCTGGCTGCGCCGATGATCAGGGCGGCGGAGCGCTGCATCTGTGCGTGTTCTGATCGCGACCATCTGTTCGTGCGCACGGGTGACGCGGTGGTACGACCGCGCGATATCGCATTGCATCTGCAATTCGGCGGGCTTGATGGCGGAACTTTGGGCGTGGTCTGGCACGAGCGTCAGCGCTGGGACGCACACGTTGCCTCACACCGTTTTTCGGCCGCTCTGGGTCCAGCCGTCTCGCTGCCCGGACTTGAGGATGCACATAAACGTACGGTTGCATCTCACGCTCGTCCCCCACGCTCTGTCAGGTGGTCTGCTGCTCCCCGGGATTGTGGTCCGCCGTCTGGCTCGAAAGACGGACGGACGTCCTCGCGACCACCACGCGCGCTCTGAGCGACGCGAGTCTTGATGTTCTGTGGACTGAGGCGATCACATGGGGTCTGGCGCGGCTCATAGACAGCGATGTGTGGTTTCTGGATAGGAATGAAGAGTCAGCACACGCGGCTGACGACGACGGCGACAACGACGATGCAACATCGGATGACGAGGCGCGTCGGCTTCTCGTCAGCGCCATTCAATGCCTCATCTAGTAAGCTCGGGTGTAGTCACATTTTGATGACCATGAGCGTGGCTGTAAGCGTATGTATATGATATACAGCTCTCTATGTGAGCGCATGTGCTGGATTATGGCTGCGTGCGACAGATCCTGACAGACAGACGCCTGTGATCTAATCGTGCCCTCTAGCGCGCGGCTATGCTTCCAGGCCTAATCGGTACAGCTCTTGGGCAGTGCTTCAAGCCAAACAAGTTGGCGAGCTTTGTCGCCAAGCCCTCGCTTCTTTCCTCCCCTCTCTCTGCGTCACCAACAACTCCGGCGCAAATTGCTGCTTGATTCCGTACATCGTATCATCATGTCCGACCTGCTACAGGACGAGATCAAGCTTGGCGCGTTCGGACACATAGGACCTGACGAAGAGATCGCCGTGGCTCAGATAGGGCGCGCGCTCGAGAAGTTGCTGAGCGTGGATCCGAGTGCTTTGACGCCGACGATGTTATCAATGCGTGCAGATCACGAGCAGATGCTTGAGTTCGTTCGTAAGTGCGAGTTATCTCCAGCAAACATGGCGAAGTGTGGATTATTATGGGCCGTCTGGCATACGATCTCTGGGCATGGTGGAAGCAGGGCTCAAATATGTTCGCGTTGGCTGCATGGGTCGAGGTTGAGACAGGGCTGTTGAACCTTTGTCTGGCCGGTCATACAAAACGAGCTGGGTTGTGTGCGAATCTTGCAGTCTCACTCAACACTCACTACACTCAGACCAGAGACACTGTGCTACTTGACAAGGCCATCACGCTCCAATACGAAGCACTAGATCTCCGTCCAACCGGTCATTCAGACCGAGTTAAGTCCTGTACAAACCTCGCAGCCTCACTCAAGACACGCTACGAGCATACCAGAGACACTGCGTCACTTGACGAGGCTATCGCGCTCCAGCATGGAGCACTGGATCTTTGTCCAGCTGGTCATTCATACCGAGCCACATGTTGTGCAAGTCTTGCAATCTCATTGAAGAGTCGCTATGAGCAAACAGGAGACTCTGCGCTGCTTGACAAAGCTATCATGCTTCAAAGTGAAGCACTGGGTGTCCGTTTAGCTGGTCATCCAAAGCGAGCCACCTCATGTGCGAACCTTGCAGTCTCACTCACCGCACGCTTTGAGCAAACCGGAGACATTGCGCTACTTGACAAGGCTATTACGCTTCAAAATGAAGCACTAGATCTTCATCCAACTGGTCATCCAGACCGAGCCGCGTCCTGCACAAACCTTGCCATCTTACTCCAGACTCGCCACAAGCAAAGTGGAGATGCTGCCCTTCTTGACCAAGCTATCATACTTGAAAATGAAGCACTAGATCTTCGTCCAATCGGTCATCCAGATCGAGCCATGTCGTGTGGAAACCTCGCAGCCTCACTGACGAATTGCTACAATCAGACCGGAGACACTGCGCTACTTGATAAGACTATCACGCTTGAGAGTGAGGCACTAGATCTTCGTCCAACTGATCGTCTGCACCGAGCTAAGTCTTGTGTTAACCTCGCTATCTTGCTCAGAACACGCTTCCATATGACTGGGGATCGTTCATCGCTAGCTAGCGCAGTTCAACTCAGCGAAGCGGCGCTCACCCTCAGCAAGCTTGAAGATCCTGCCCGATGGCGGCCTTTGGTGCAGCTGACTTCGCTTCTTCGACTTTTGCCATATCCCTTTGACTGGGACACCATCCTCAGCTATTTTCTCGAAGCATTCAATGCTTCTTCATATGACGATGTCGACGCATTCCTCCGTACCGCAATCCCACGTCTCCTAAAGCTCAGTGTGGATGGCTTATCACATCAGCACCAGCACACTTTACTTGACATCCACGTCAGCGCCTTCAATGTTATATCTCTGGTGGCTAGCTTTGACCTCGAAGCCTCCAGTCAGCTTGAACGCACACTCCACGGAAGCTTGATTGGACCGGCAGCTTTCACGCTTGCCATACGTTTGGGCCAGCTTCCGCGAGCGTTGCAGCTCCTTGAGCGCGCAAGGGGCGTCATATGGTCACAAATGCTTCACGTGCGCGATCCACAACTCGATGGTGTCCCAGATGAGTTGCAGAAGAAGCTGCAAGCTCTCATGAGCAACAACGGTCCCAGTACGCACACGGATTCGGTCTTGGGTCAGAACGCGCTTCACGGTCAGCGAAACAAGTTACAGCAGGTCATCGGCCAGATTCGCTCAGTTGAGGGCATGAGCGACTTCATGCGCGGCCCAGCTATCGAGACCCTGCTTAATGTGGCCTCGCATAGCCCTGTGATTGTTCTCATTGCAGACGAAGAGGCATGTCATGCTGTCCTCATGACATCTGGCGAGACCCCTCTCGAGTTCCTGGCTCTTCCAGGCATGAACAAGAAGACACTGCTCAAGCTCAAGCTTCAGGGCTGGGCTTCAAAGCAGCGTGGTTCTGGCGAGGATGTAGATGACACAGAACAGCGTGGCCTCCTGCTTCTTGCAGCGACTTTATACGCCCCTCTTGCCGAACTCTGGAAGACTGTCGTCAAGCCGGTCCTGAAGCATCTGGGCTTCGAGGCAAGTGTACCGATACAGCCACTCAGATCCTCATAGCTAACCAAAGCGTGCAGAGAGCAGAAGGACGCGCTCGGCCAAGACTTCACGGGTGTCCGACCGGAGTGTTCACGCGCGTACCCGTTCACGCTGCCGGTGTGTACAACGGCCCAGGCCAGGAGAGCTGCTCGGACTACGTTGTGTCATCGTACACCCCAACGTTGACGGCGCTCACAGAGGCTCGGAAAGGCATGACGTCGCTGAAGGCTCAAGAGACCAAGCTCCTGGCCCTCGCTGCTACGCAGACTACAGAGCCCAATATGTCCCATCTACAGTACGCGGCGCCAGAGGTGCGAGAGGTCGTCAAGATTGTTGTCCAAGCGGGAGGTCGAAGCGATCCCAACAACGCGACATATTTGAGGTCTCACGCGTCCTCTCGGAGCTCCAGTCGTCGCACATCCTCCATCTCGCTTGTCACGGCATCCAGGACTTGGAAAACCCGCACGAGAGCCGTTTCTGTCTCAGCACTGGATCTCTCAGCGTATCGGATCTGATGAATCTGAACCTCAAAGACGTCATGTTCGCCTTCCTCAGCGCATGCGAGACTGCCACGGGCGATGCAAAGCATGCCTACGAGACTGTACATCTGGCAGCGGCGATGTTGTTCGCCGGGTTCAAGAGCGTGGTGGCAACAATGTGGTGGGTTTTTCTTGGATCAATAGGCTTGGACATGAAGCTAACCGAGAGCCCAGGGCGATGAAGGACGAAGATGGCCCATTTGTCCCCGGAGAGTTTTACAGGCGGCTGTTCGAGAACGAGTCCATCGATGCTGACTCGGTTGCCTATGCGTTGGACGACGCGATAGCTGCGCTGCGTGTCAAGGCGCCACGGCCGGAGCGATGGGCCACGTTCATCCACATGGGTGCATAGGCCGCTTCAGGGTGATGGGACAGATGCCGAGAAGAGAATGGAGCGCGGCGCGCTTGTGAGAGTGTCACAGTCAACGAAGTTTCTTATCATGCTTTCAACAAATCACAACCAGTCCAGCAATATTCTTACCATGATAGTGGCCAAAGAGTGTTGAGCCTCAAGGAGTGAGTCTGGTTTGACAGCTGTACTGGCCCAAATCCGCAGCGCTACCGTAATTTCAGCTAGAAGTTAGGCGAATGTTACCATGAGATCTAGGGAGGAAAGGTAGCAGACACCGCGTGGGCTCGTTTTGCGCTTCCGTTACGTTGCTCTACCTTTGCTGTTGCCTCTAAGAGCGTTCAGTTACCGTTCACTACCGTACAGACCGCTTGGTCTGATTTGCCAGGCTTCTCGTCTGCACATACGATCGCCCGTGCAGTACCATTTTCTACCGTTTTCCATCTACGCTGCTCGGCGCTCGCGCTCGTCACGTACGTTACAGTTATCTACCGTAGATATTGCTCTGATCTCTTGCTTGTCAGCCCGCCGCTACGGTTTACTACCTGAGCAGGCTGTTCCATTGCACGCACAATTGTCGCCGACATTACCGTTCTCTACCGTACGCGCTGCTCTGATCTCTACCTGGCCAGCCAATCGTATGTTTGTTCAGCGCGATCAAACCGCACACCATCACCTACCAGCGACGCGGGCCCGCTTTCGAGGCTCGGTCATCCACAGCTCCGCCCGCTCCTGCCCTCATATCCACTGGCGCCCCCGCCATCCTTGCTGCTCTCTACCCTTCGAGTAGAGCCCTTTGCGCAAGAGCGGAAGGGGTGGACTGGTTCACGTTTTACAGCGGGCGCCATATCAATCATCAACCACGCCGCCCCATCACGGATGATTGAACCCAGGTGCGCCGCTCACACCCTGCCTACCTACCCTGACCGCCTGCCCGCCTGCCCGCCCTTGCCACTCATACACAAACACACAACACCCGTGCGCTCGCTGCGCTTCCGTCGCACACCCTTCCTTGCCGCCCACCACCTGCGCCTGCTCCTAATCACCGCCCGCTCGCCGCGCGCCGCGACCACCGCCGTGCGTTACGCCCGCGTCCACGCTCATCTTTACACGGTGCGCGCACGTGTGTCGTCACTGTGCGCGTCGCCCCAGCCCATCTCTGCTGCACGTCCGCGTCTATTGGCGCGCGCTCGCGTCTGCTGACGTCGCGCCCCCTATCCCCTCGAGCCGCCCATTCCTACCCTTTTGTCCGCTTACATACCTCCCGCGCGCTGTCCGCCGATACGTATACAATATAACTTCAACAATATACATATATAGTCTTTCTCGTCTTTGATCAGGTCGGCCACGATGAGGACATACATCACCCCAAACACGTGCAAAGACGCGTCATCATCATCACGTGATCGCGTCGGGCATTGTCACTCTCGGTGCAGATCACTCATTCGTCAAGATCAGCTGGCTTAATAAGACTTACAATGATACAGTCTCATTAGTGAAGACATGTAGCATCCATGCTTCTGCTGAGGTCACTATATGTCAAGAAATGAATGTCTGGAGTGTTCCAGAGCAGTTGAACAAGGAAACACAACATCTGTCTCGGTCATACAAAAGAAACTAGACCCACAACCAGCACAAGTAGACAATGTAAGGAAAGCGTCATGGAATTATCTATCATTCAAGTCCAAGAACTCGCCAAATTATGCATTTACGGTGGAGATACGGAAACTTGAGGCTCGGACACCATCTGCACCAAGAAATTGTGCTGGAGATCCTGAGCTCAAACCCTTCCTGACACGCATATGCCTATACGAGACCTCCCTAGTTCTAAACATAGTGACTTATATGCATGTACACGTAGATGTAAGTAATAGCTATGCCATGGTAGCTCAGCTAAGGTACAGATGAACTAACAAACACTCTACGCTGCCTTGAGCGATGAGCTCGAGGGCGGGCCGACGGGCCCGAGTGCTCTCGGAGCTTGTTCGGCAGCACCGCTTCCTGTGCCTTGTTGCTGATCACCCATCTACAGCCTGTCTACAGCCTCCTCCATCGGCACTTTCTACTCGTTGCTTGTGGTGTGCCTCGGAGTCCACTTGCATAGATGTAAAGTAGTAGATAGAAACGATTCATGTTATACTACTTTGACTACTAGTACATGTGAGGAGCGCCCGCGCTTCCCGTCCTTGAACAACAACATCTGGGCCCCGCCGCGAAGCGCGGGGTGCGGGTATGCAGTGCACACACCTAGTGCGAGAATGCGCGAGTGGGCGCTGAAGGGGCGGCGGCGGGCGAAGCGCAGCGGCAATCGAGAGGGCAGCGCGGGCGAGACGACGAGGGGGCGGTAGTGTAGGCGCCGGGGCGGGCGCGTGTAACCAGTGAGTGCGGGCGTGCGGCGCATGCAGGTGATGGGGCGAGCGGCAGGCGTGGGCGACGTGGTGTGGGTGCGACAGCGGGCATGATTAAGCGTGTGGACGAGAAGGCAAGGAGAGGGGGGCGGAGAAGATGGTGCAAGTAGACGCAGACCAAGCCAGGCGGAGGCAGCCAAAGGGTGCGCGCAGGCAGGCGCCCAATGGCGAGCGCACCAGCGGATACTGGCGCACGGCAGTAGCGGCAGGGAGAGTGGGGGTTGATGGAAAAGGAACGCCGGGCCAAATATTAGCGCAGGGTTGCGGCAGTACGGTAAATCATAGTAGCAAGTCGGGCCAACGTGTTCCGTAAAGTACGGTAGCAGGGCCAGTTCTCAATGATCATTGCAGAATCGAGGCAGCAATGATGTATACGGTAAATTACAGTAGCGAGCCCATGTTTTGCAGCAATCAGCACCAAACAGGACTGGATCAACGGGGTGTACCGTAACGCACGGTAGTGTGCCTGGTAGTCAAGCCATCAATATCAAACCAGAAGAGAGGAACAAAACTAGACTATGTAGCAGGCTTATCCCTGCATGCACTGTATGCATGGAAGGAAGCCACAAGGCAGATGTTGTAGAGCATGATGACCCGGAAGGAGGCGATTCATGCGAAGGGACAGGTGCAATCAAACACCGGCAACATGGCACGGTGGCGCAACACAACAGATGAGATGGTAGACGATGGTAACACCGCAAAGTAAGAAAGGTAGTGTTAGGTAACAGGATGCGTGTCGGGGCCGGCAAGGTAGCAAACACCTAGAGTTCATGGTAGCAAATGCCTAACTTCTAGTAGAATTACGGTAAAGTTGGGCCAGTACTCCTGGGTTTGAAGTTGTTGTTGCTCGAAATCCGTCCGATGGCACCCGCGTGCGCGCAGGCGCCTCTTTTCCTAGTGCTCTTCTCTACTACTCTTCCCACTCGATGCGCACCTTTCTTTCATTGTCTACTGTGGAACGCGGTCCTACAGACAACGGGAATACCTGCTCTCTGCATCGGCACATCACTAGGGTTCCCTCATGAACTGGGTGACTTACAGCCACTGGAGCGGTCCTCGAGGAACGGTACCCGGCGAGATCGGCATGCAGCTCACGCCGCGCCTATACATAGGGCCGATGCACTCGCGCCGAGTCCCCAATGCACGCCGTACTCAATATACACGAGCTTACCGCCGCCATCGTGCGCGCAAGCGGCAACCCTGCCCGCGCGGCTTTGGCACGGACCTGTCGCGCGCTGAGCGAACCCGCCCTCGATGCGCTCTGGGCTACGCCATCCGTGTGGCATCTCGCTCTAAGCATGGACGAAGATCTCTGGACGGTCGTCGAGAATGGGAGGTATCATATGCTGGTGAGTACCACGCTCCGTCACCGGCGGACACGACTTGACGAAGACTGCAGACACTCGCCGTGACTGTGGACACGACACGGCTGCGCAACCTCGGCCTCAGGTTCATGCAGTACGCTCGTCGAGTACAGACATTAGTCCTTGATGCACCGTGCTCCGACCGAGGTCTACGTGGAGTCGTCGACGGAAGCGTCCTGGCGCTATGGATGCCCATCCCCGGGTTGTTTCCACTCCACACCTCCCTCACGCTCGACATGGGCGTGCCGAGCTGGGACGACTGGTCACTCGTGGTATCGGCGCAGTCGTTGACCCACCTCTCTCTGAGCCTCAATCGGGCGCAGGCCACCCTTTCGAGGGACCTCATCTCCCAGATCGCTTTGGGATGCAGACACCTCGAGACCCTCGACTTCAATGCGGGATGTATGCACGCTGCCTCGAGGTCAGACTGGGTGGAGCTGCTCAGTGCCATCCTTGCACATGCCGCGCGGCTACGGTCCGTCGCCAGTACCATCGCTCTCAGCTACGCGGAGCTGGTCCGTCTCGCGGAAAGTTGCTATCTGGAGGAACTGCGTGCGATAGAAGTAGCCGACATACCCGAGGGGGCCCTTGCACTCCCGCACGGCGCATTTCCCCACATTCGCAAGCTCGCCCTTCACGATCCAACGTGCTCGGCCAAGCTCATCCGCGCCGTGCTCGTGTCCTGTACAAGCATCGTCATGAGCGAGTGTCACCTGTCTCTGGCCGCCGCCGGATGCCTTACATGGGAGCACCTTCTCGCCATGTTCACGGCCCTCGGCGCCTACACGGAGCTCACCGTGCTGTCCTTCGTGCTTCTCAGCCACGGGCACTCCCTTCACACGCACGGTGCTCCGGACCTCTTCCGTGCGCTGCACCCCCTCCGAAAGCTGGAGACGCTGCACCTCGTGTGGGACCTCGAGTGCGCACTCAGCACAGAGAGTGTCGTCGCCCTTGTTCAAGCGTGTCCACGCCTCGAAACGTGGAGGGTCGTTGACTCGCGCGGGATTATGCAGCCCCGTACACGGTGCACGATGGCGCTCCCAGACTTTCTCGGCGTGGTAAGTGGACGGCCTGGGATCCGGGAGTTGCCAGTCATTGTCTCTGAAGTTGAATGGGATGACAACAACGCACACGTAGCTTCGGAGTACGGGCCACTCCTAGTTGTTGATGGCACGGGTGAAGCTGGAAGCCTGAAGGAGTCAATCGCGAAGGTGTTGCCAGCCGTACGGGGACTACATCTGCTGCACGGTAGCACGTTTAGAGTGATCAGAATGTAGGTTTCGAATATGATGTGGGAATATGAGTGTAGAGTCAGGACTTTCAACTTGAACAACCAGCACATAAGTTAGCAGTAAGTGAGAGGTCTACAGACACCGATAGTGCTCGAGCTGGTGTGGCGCGTTCGCTTGTCTTCCTTCGACAACCACTTTCACGACCACCGCGATGTCATCTTCATCGTCTCAACCAGCCATGCCACCACCAGCCGCAAATGGCGATACTCCGAGGCCTGCGCCGCCTGGGCTGGAAGACACGATATACTTCTCCCGCGAGAGCGGCACTTGGCGCCTAGAAACAGACGACGGAAACGAGATGGAATACGATGCGACGAAGAACATATGGGTAGCTGTGGTGCGTCGAGGCCGTCATATGCATCATGCAACATGCTGATTTGCAGTACAGCTGGACGAGGAGATCATCCGGGCCCAACAAGCGGCATACTCTGTCTCCGGTGTGGACGAAGAGGTATGTCCTCCACTCCCTCACCCCGTGCTCTCCGACCGACCTAAACAGGCACCCGCAGCACCGGTACTCGCCCGCCAGAACAAGCGGCGGCGGGAGCCAGAGAACTACACGGCTGCGAGCGAGACGACCGAGCCCGTGAACATCAAGCGGAAGAAGGAGAAGCCGGGCAAGGGCGGTGACGCGCCGCGGCGGACGAAGAACACGGCCGTGTACGTGCGCGGGCTGCCGCTTGACACGACGCACGACGAGCTCGTCGAGCGCTTCCGCAAGTTTGGCGTGCTTGAGGAGGACGACGAGGGCGAGCCCAAGGTCAAGATGTACGCAAAGGAGGACGGCGCGTTCTCCGGCGACGCGCTCGTCGTGTACTTTAAGGAGGACTCGGTCACGCTCGCATGCACTATGCTCGACGAGGCAGAGCTCCGGATCGGCGATGCGAGCTCGACGATGAGTGTTACGAGGGCCGAGTTCACGCACAAGACGGACGGTACTGAAAAGGGCGAGGCCACTGGAGCTAAGCCTCGTAAGACGATCGACAAGAAGAAGGCTACGAGGCGTATCACGAACATGCAGAAGTACGAGTCTTCGCCTTCCTCGTTCGTACACGCTTGCTGACGTATGTTTTACCAGGAAGCTGGAAGACTGGGACGAAGAGGATGCATTTGGCCCGTCCAAGACGGTCACCGATGATGTCCCGGTTGCCAATAAGAACGGCCGAGTCGTGGTGCTCAAGTACATGTTCACAATGCAGGAGATCGAGGAGGATGCCTCGCTGCTCCTGGACCTCAAAGAGGATGTCCGAGAAGAGTGCGAGACGCTAGGTGAGGTGACCAACGTCGTCATATATGACGTGAGCACTTTCTTCACCTTCTTTTTTGTCGGCCCAACTGAACTCTTCCACAGCAAGAGCCCGACGGCGTAATGACCGTCAAGTTCCGCGAGCCGCTCAGTGCACAAGCGTGCGTCATCAAGATGGACGGGCGGTTCTTCGCTGGCCGGAAGGTGGAGGCTGAGCTGTACACCGGCAAGCAGCGCTTCAACCGCGGCACCGGCCACGACGACGCCGTGGAAGGCAGCACGGACGAGACGGAGAAGAAGCGGCTCGACAACTTTGCACAGTGGCTGCTGTCCGAGGGCGACTAGGTGGGGACGATATAGTGCCATCAAGAGTGTATTATTATACATGCACGAAAGGATGCTCGACGTGGTATCTGTCGGGGAAATGTATGGCAACGAAAGCAATTAGAAAGAGGAGAACCACGAGAAGAGGGGCTGGGCGGCGACGGGCTCGAGGCGTTCGACGATCACGATCTTACGCTCGACGTCGGGGGTGAGGAGGTCGAATGGGTGAGGTGCACCCACGCCGTCGCCGGCGCTCGTCCAACGAGCGTGCATGCTTGAAGGCGCCTCTTCCAAGTGAGGCATGCTCTTCGACAGCGCCGCAAGATCGACCTCGTCGTCGTCCTCTGCCTCCTCCTCTGCCTCCTCATCCTCGAGCTGCACGAGCTCCTGCACCGCGGGCAGCGGGTGCGGCGAGCGCGGCGACGTCGGCGCGGGCAGCGGCGCGGACCGCGGTGTGCTGGGCATCGGCACCGGGCGCGGCGTGCCGACGTCGCCGAGGTCGGACTCCTCCGGAATCGGCGGCCCGCGCTGCAGCTTCGCCTCGACGCGGTCGATGTGCTCCATCTGCTCGAGCACCGCCACGCCCGTCGTCGCGGGGTGCACGCGGTCGAAGTTGCGCGCGAACGGCACGGGCCGCGGGCGCGCGCCGTCCGTGCTCGTCCGGCGGAGAGCGGGCGCCTGGTTGTTCCCGATGGACAGACTGCGCTGGCGCGCGGGCGGCGCGGGCATCGAGGCGACGGACGCGCCGGACGCGACGCGGTGGTGCGTCGGAGGCCTGAGTGACGTGGGACGGTCTGGGGTGACCTCGACCTCGTCGTCCCAGACGAGGAACTTCTGCCGGCGCGTGAGCTCGAGCGGGCCCTCGTCATCGTGCCGCAGGCTCTGGACGATGTTGTACGCCTGGCCCTTCATGACCGCCAGCTGGCGCGCGAACATCTTGCGGTTGAAGTCGGGGTCGACGGCGAAGATCTTGCGGAGCTCGTGCGTCGTCTCCTCCCACCACTTTGTCGACGTCACTACAGCATTCACCTATCAGCCTCGCGCACCCTCCGCAGCCGGTGCACCAACGACTCACGCAGCGGGAGAAAGTGGTTGCGCGTGTCCTCGCTGAACGGGCGGCCGATGACGCTGACGGGCAGGAAGAGCCAGCCGTACGTGTAGCTCCGCCAGCCCTTCGGGTGCTCGTGCGGGAAGCTCAGGCTGTTGTCGATCGCGGCGATGTGGATGTGCGGGCGCCGGCCGAGCGCGGGCTGCGCCGTCGCGGGGTCCATCCGCGCCGTCGACGGCATCTGCGGCCGCAGCTCGCTCATCTGCGGCCCGTCGTCGTGCGCGGCGTCGCAACACTTGATCATGTAGTTGTCCGCGCCGCGGTCCGTGTTCCGCATGAGGTAGTCCAGGATCACCAACCTGCAACATGCGTCAGCTCCGGCTGCAGCCAACAGCAGGCACCTGAGGCATCGAGCTGTGGTGTTTCTCTGCGGCGGCCCGTGGTGTTCTGGGACGCGCCGCACCACACCACACCCCTTTGTCTCGGGTGAGAAGCACGCACTTCTCGAGCTCGGCCCGGAAGCTGTCCTGCAGCGCGTCCGTCCAGTAAAAGCCGCGCGGCGCAGCGGCGTCGCCGGCGTCGTAGAGCACGCGCTCATCGTCGTCCTCGTCGTCGTCCACGCCCGTGCGGCCGCAGACGATGCTGAGCGCGGCGGTGAGGCGCTTGAGGAGCGCGCCGCCGCGGTGCGGGTCGTCGTCGAACGTGTCCGAGATCGCGCGCCCCGGCCACGGGTGCTTGCGCAGGAAGTCGGACGCGTCTGTTCGAGGTCAGCTCCGTGTTGTTGTTTTTCTCGGAGCTCTTCCCCGAACCTGTATAGCCGTGCATAAAGTATTGCATGCTCCCGATCTTGTCGGGGAGCTGTTTGCCCTTCTTGGCGGCGTTGCGGTCTATCCAGTCGTAGAAGAAGGCCTGGAGACATGCGGGTTAGCTAGTCACTATCTCTGACTTGCGAACCACTGACGGGGCTGGAGAGCGAAACCAGGCCGGTGGTCGGCACAATGTGCAGCTGCAGACGCTGGTCCAGGAGCGAGGCGGCGGCTTCTGAAATGTAGCTGTATGCGATGAGCGCAGTTCGGTGCGGGGTAGAATGGAGACGTACCTCAGGTTCGGGATGAGACACGCCCGCCCAAAGGGGATGATGAACCTGAGCTGACGATGAAGCCATTTCGTGGTCTGTTTCATGCTCAGCTGCGGCCACGACATGCGAGACAGTGCCCGACCTTGGGGTTCAAGCGGCCGTACGGCTCTTCATCCTTGGGCTTGAAGACGCTGAGCCGGGGTCAGACAGGAGGGGCGTACGGTACCTCTGACCACTAACCCGACGGTCTGCACCTTGTCCTCGACTCGTGCTCGCGCAAAGTAGCTTCCCGACGAGCCCTTCGTGATCATCTTCGGATGCAGTCCCTCCGAAATGGCGCCCTTCACCGAGTTGAGGATGCTGCCCCTTATCAGCCCCCCTCCCACACCCCAAGCAAAGAAGCCACGCACCCATTCCACTCCGCCGCGCTCATCGGCGGCTTGTGGTCCAGCGTCCTCACCTGCCCCGCATAAGCCTTTACCCCTCGCACACGACCGCACCACAAACGTACCCAACCCGGCGGTACCGGCCCCAGCACGTCCTCCCCCGCAAACACGCTTTGGACAATCTCGCGCGGGCCGTCCGCGGGCGTAGTCTTGCGGCGGCGCTTGATCTGGACCTTTTGGGCGATGCTCTCCGTCCAGCGCTTGAACGCGCTGTCGAGCTTGCCGAGGTCGATGCTCCGCCGCTTCCCGTGCCTTGCCGTCGCGGGCAGGGGGAGTAGGCCCGCGGTCTCGTCGAGCTCGTCGTCGGGCTCGTCGGTGTGCTGCGAGAGCGCTTGGTACCCGGCGCGCGAGGGCATGGCGGGTAGTGTCGTCTCAGGAGGCGCACAGGGTCGTCAGGGCGTGTTGGGGAGCGGAGCTGAGGAGGCCGTCGTGTGCTCGACCGGGCTGTGCTGCACGCGGGGTGCAGTCTCCAGACAGGGATGTCGGCGGGATAAGCGCCCGTGCTCAGACGGAAACATACAAGTGCATTGCATAAAACAAACAAACATGCACTACAATATCCAAAGCCCCTTCCCTCCCGGTCTAGTTGTTGTCCATGAACAGCTTCGGCGCGTCCTCTGGGACCTTCCACATCCAGAACGGGCCCGCCGGGTCATCTGCGGGTGGCTCAGCAGGCATGAATTCAGTGCTGATGAATAACCCACCCTCGTCGTGGGAGGCCCCCGTCCATGTGCCGATGACGCCGCTCGCCGAGCGCACGCCGCCGAGCTGAATCCCGTTCGAGCTGAGCCACACGCGCCATCAGCCCCCGCTCGCGGACCGCACGACGAGCGCCCGCACACAAACCTCCAGCCGTGCCCGCCATGTTGGAGCATCTGGTGCGTCTGCCGCTCAGCTCAGCGCGCATCGCCCCCGCGGCCCCCACGGCACGCACCCAACTCCAGCGCACGACGCCGTCGCGCGTGCGGCGCACCGCGCCCGCCATCGTCGCGACCGGCATCGTCGCGCTGCTCGCGCGGCCCGCGAACGCGATCGGCGGGAACGCGGGGTCGTCGTCCGCCTCGAGCGCTAAGGTGAAGGAGGTGGGCACGAGCGCCATGCTGATAAGCCGCGTCGCCTCGCGGAAGGAGGGGCGGTCGAAGAAGGAGGGCGTCAGTGCCTGCGTGCTCGCCTCGGGGTGCTGGAGCGCGGTCTGCAGGGTTCATATGTCAGAAGAGCGAAGGCACAAGAGGAAATAGAGCTTACGTTGAAGGCTGTATGACCACGAAACATCATTAGTGTACACTTACTACATGCATGGCAGTCTTGACATACCCATCAGATCCCTGTAAGCAGACTTCAGCATGGTTTCATCACATTGAAGTGCACTTACCTGTAATCCATGAAACACACCAGCCGCCTCCATTCGCCCGCAACGCCCGCCCAATCCCTCGGATCCTCGTCCGCCCCCAGCGGCATCGAGTTCTCACGCAGCCACCTCACCCCCCTCGGCGGGCGCAGCAGCGCAGCCGCCGTGCCCGGCTCACCCTCCACATCGCCCGCCGCAAGGTCGAGCACATTCATGCACACGACCGTGACCTGCGCATGCACGTGCGCCCAGTCGACGCTGCGGGCCTCGCCGGCGAAGAACGCGCCGTACCCGTTCGCCGCGCCGTACCGGCGGAGGTCGTACACCCGCGCACGGGCGACGCGGCGCGCAGCGCGAAGCGCACGTACCCGTGGGTCGACCTGCACGGCCTCGGAGCCCTCGCCGCCGCGGAAGAGGCGGAACAGGCCGAGCTGGAGGAGCGCGCTGGGGCCCAGGTCCTCGTGCGCGAGCGCGAGGAGCGCGCCGAGCTGGGCCGTCGCCTGCGTCCCGACCTTGGTAGCGTCACTACCGTCCTGGGGGAGCGGCACGAGGCCGTGGTGCCGGCGCAGGAGCGGCTCGAGCCAGCCGAGATTATGCGCGGGCGCGGGCGCGGCGGGCACCTCTGCGATCACGTCGAGCACGAGCGCGGCGGCGGCGTCGAGCTCGGCGGCGGCCCACGCGCCGGGCTTCCGGCGGTCGAGCGTGATCCGCGCGCAGAGCTGCGTGCGCCAGGGGTACGCCGCGGCGGCGCGGAGGGGCCGCGGGTCGTCGAAAGGGTAGGAGAGGAAGAGCGAGCGCCAGAGGTGGTCGTCTGTGGGCTCGTATACGACCCGCCGTGCGAGAGAGCTGGCTTGTGCGAACGAGGCTGGGGGGTGCGATAAGCACAAGGAGAACACGCTAGTCACCTGCACGAGACGACGGACCGACATCGCACGGGTGCGCGAACGTGAGCACGCGCTCAGTGAGCTCGAGCGGAATCGACAGCAGCATCGTGAGCTAGTGGGAGTCGTGCGAGAAGAGATGCGCACGATCAACGGCCGGGCCAGGGACAAGATTGGTGGCAAGCCGAGAGGAGGCTCTCGGCATGCAGTGATGCCGGTGCGGGGTGATGAGCCCGATGCTTCTCCAGTAGGACCTCACTTGCAGCTCATAGTGTACTGTACGCTCACACAGTATAAAGGTCACACAAAATGCGGTACACTCTAGGCGGTGGTTCACCAATGCACAGCATGACTATCATATAATCGCTAATACACCCGACAGAGTCAATGGACCTGGGCATGTACATCTGCTGCTATACTCATCGTCATGTACCTTTGGGTGGAGACGGATACACGCCAGGAGCAGGAGCAAGGGCTACTCGCGAAGGAGGAGAGACAGGCTTTGGCGAGGGCGGAGAATGTTCGAAAGAGAGTCTGAGGATGGCAGGGCGGGTATGCGCAACGATCGGGCGCGGAGCCTTCAGAGGTGATGCAATGAGTGCATGAGTCGTCGTATCCAAGTCTTCATCTAGAGCATGTCGTCCGGCCAGATACTCAAAACGAGTCTCTGGTGTGTCGAGGTCGTCGCAGGATGTGGTGGAAAGGTGGGGAAATGAATAGAGGTTCGTTGGTGGGTCGCTGAGATCCAGTTCGGGGGTGACCACCATGTAGGTTTGAATGTAATCTTCAGAGCGATCTTGCGGATGAGCATGGAAAAGGCGGCTCGTATGGGAGTCGAGGTCGCTTGGGTTGATGCTGAACGGAGAAGGGATCACGGGGCTCGGCTGACGAGAGTAGCGGCGGCCAGGCTGGGAGAACGGAACGAAATCCAGAGAAGCCTCTTTCACATCAGTGGGCGATAGTACGAACGCAGGTTGGAGTGGTGACGATGGAAGGAGAAATGCATCGTCCTCGTCATCTTGAATGAAGGTAGTGAACACATCTTGAAGGGCGGCTGGCTCGGAGAACTGTGTAGAGGGAGATAAGAGGGGATATTCATGTTCGAGAAGGACGGGAGAGGTCGGGACGGAGCGATTGATAGATGTATGCGTGCCAGTGAAGAATCTCGGAGGTTCTGTCTCGATGTTCGAGGGTAAAAAGAGAGGTGGGAGGTTGTGATGAGGGTCGAATGAAAGATCAGGAGTGCGGAGACTAAGGACATCCCCATTAGCATCTTGGTTGGTCTCGGTGTCGTTCAACTCAAGATCTGGGTCGAAGAGGCGGCGGTCGAAGGCAGGAGTTGAAGGTGCGGACTGAATGATAGGGCTTGTTGGAGTGCGTGGAGCATAGTATTGCAGACCCATATTTACCTCAGGCGAGGGCTCGTGCACGACTAGTTCAGGGATAGAAGGAGGGAGAAGTTGGCGAAGAGGATGTGAGGAGTCGAGCGTGGAAACTGTGCTGCTGAGCCATGCAGGCCAGGACGCGCTCGCTTGTCCAATCTGTATGGTCAGTCCTTGGTACCAGGTAAAGATACGTAGTCGGACATCTACGCACCTCGGAGACAGTCGACCCAATTCCGATGACACTGGCCTCTTCAGATGGCGAACTCTCTCGGCCCTCTCTGAGCTTGATGAACTTGAGCTCTCGCCCTATCCCTCGTCCATCCCGCGTACGTTGAGAATGTCCATTTCCTCTCGGAGGCGAGACTGAGATGTGATCAGGATTGGAGGTGGAGGACGACCTCGCCCGCTTGCGGTCTCGTTGGGTGTGTGTCAGGGCGACTGTCTTCATCATGAGATCATACTTGGAGTTGACACTAGCGGCCGTCGATCGAGAGCCTCGCATTCTCAAGCACGTTATAGGCTGGGTATTGGCTAGAAAGTTCGTAGAGTGGTGAAGGTGAAGGACAAAGAAAGTGTGGCGCAGATGCACGTCTCGCGGATATTCTCACTTTCAAGAAAACATAGTGCATGAAAACATACAAGGTGGATATCTCCTAACCTACTACTCTCATACCAGAGGAGCCTCCATACCGCCCCACTCGAGGACACGGAACTTGGTCGCATCCCACGCCACGCCTCGTCCCGCACCCCCACGATCGTCTTCCAGTCCATGCCATCCGCCCGCTCGTACGCTTCAGCCCAACTCGAATCACCTTGTGCAACCCCTCCAAAGAGAAGGAACACCCGCGTGACCACGTCCGGCGCAGGGACGACGTCCAGGCGGGCCGACTCCTCGTACTCAACCTGGGGAAGGAAGCGGAACGCGATGTCCCCGTCATTCTCGTGGATCCTCACGAAATGAGGGAGCCAGTAGGTGATGAAGTCGTTCCGCGCCGAGACGTGGAGACCGAGCGAGGTGAGAGCGCGATCCAAGTGCTTCAAGAAGGGATGAAAAGGCAGTACGACGGCACTGTTCGGGGTGACGGCAGGGTTTGCCGGGTTAAAGGCAACTGTGTCCAAGGGTATATCGTCGGGAGAAGGTGGGCGATGAGGCATCGCGAGAGCTTCCCAGAAGAGGTATGAGAGCTCGAGGCCGGATGTGCGCTCTGTGAGCTCGCCAGTAGATTTGGCGGCAACGTTCCACTCGATGGGGGACCGGTTCTCGATGCTCTTTGGCTGGGCGACGGGGTACGTGGCAGAGAATTCCCACTCGCGACGGAGTCCTACTTTGACTGAGACGTTGTCGAGGTCGTACGGTGGTTGGAGATAGATGATCGGCTTGTCGCCGCGAAGCCGGAGGATCATGTGAATGGTGCTTTGATCAGCGATATTGTAATCATTCATAGTATGACCGTCCTCAAGTTGCTTCCCATCGTAAATGAGCCGCTGCTGGCAGATGGGGACCCCCATCAGGCCTTTGATATTGGCTCTCAGATCTTCGATGGTACCGCTTGGGTCGGCACGTATAATGTGTGTTTGACGGACTGTTCCATACATGATTTTGTTGATAAGCGAGAAAGAGTTTTTACATACGAAGTGTCTTCACGAAGATAGTCAGGTCGCGGGCCTTCGGGCGGGCTGTGCGGGATTGCTGGGCGACTACGACGAACAGCTCGTCCACCCGACCGACGACTGAGAACGCATCCAGCCCTATCTCCACACGGCGGCCCTTCCATTCGACAGCGAAATTGATCATGGCATGACCCGGTAGGTCGAACTCTCTCACGGCGAGCGCCTTAGCAGCCGCATGGGTGCGAGGACGTTCGACGAGACGAGATCGACCCTCGTGAGTCATGAAAATATAAGCATCTTCACCCTCCATGATGAAGGGTACGAAGCTAGTCAGGCAGGAGTCGAGACGAGTCCGAGTCTTGGTGAACAATGCACACGGCGACTGCACAAGTTGTGAACGCGTTTGGCGCCGGCGAACACGTTGGCTCTTTGTACTTTCCATCTTGTTCGCTCACTCTCTTCTCGATCCTTATTATATCCCCTTTCATATCATTTGCTTTGATGTCTGTGGCAGAAGTGGACCTGCTGTCCTCTTACGCAGGCCTGCTTAGCCTCGCTACGCTCTCCGTCTACTGCGGATCTTTTGGCTCTGTCTCCGTACGTGGTCTGGACCGTCTACAAGAGACTATCTGGGTCTCATGTTCGTGTACTATAGGTTCCAAAGCAGAAAAACTCAGATGGCTCCGCGAAGGAGGAGGATGATGATGATGAAGAAGTCGCAGATCGACTGAACGCCGAGGATGCATGGCTCTTTCCAGTCGTGCGTCATATTTCTCGCAATCAACCACGACACGCTAAAGATAATATAAGTTCGGCTCGGTCATGCTATTTGGCATGTACCTGGTCGTGAAGTACCTGGGCAAAGAGTGGATAAACCGCATCCTGGGCTGGTATTTCGCCCTGACGGGTGTTGCGGCTGTCTGGAAGGTACGCTGTCCCCTCTGGTCCGTATCCTTTCTTCTCAAACCATTTCTAGTCAGGGACCTCTTTCCTTCGTACAATCATCGGCTCTCGTCGATGGATGTCCTTCGACAAGGTTCAGCTCTCCCTCACTAAGGGAGCGACGAACCGCTCGCTGGTTCATGTCTCTCTCCGCACCCCTTCTCTGTACCTTTTCCCGCTGGCATGCGTACCCTCTGTGCTTTATACCGTCCTAGCTGGTCCTAAGTCAGCCCTCCTTACGAACATTCTGGGTCTCAGTTTCGCCCACACCGCACTTGGTCTTCTCAAGCTGGACTCCTTCCGCACCGGTTCAATTCTACTCGCTGGACTCTTCGTCTACGACATCTGGTGGGTATTCGGTACCGAAGTTGTGCGTTCCTCTCCTATCTACACTGTACATACGCATACGAGCTTGTTGGCTGACATACCTGCAGATGGTCAAGGTTGCGACCGGCCTCGACCTTCCTATCAAGATTCTCTGGCCAAAGTCCCTCGCATTCAGCACAGCTAAGGGTTTCACGATGCTCGGACTTGGAGACATTGTCATTCCTGGAACGTTCGCCGCCCTCGCCCTTCGGTACGACCACCACCGGCACCTGGTGAACACGAAGGACACGCCGGTCACGAGCACCAAGTACCTGAAGCCGTACTTTTACGCGACTATGTTTGCATACGTCGCTGGCCTCGTCACGACGATGACGGTCATGCACGTGTTTCGTGCTGCGCAGGTCAGTAGTTTCGAACCGTTCCACATACTCGCCCGCGCTGATCGACCTTCATGATAGCCGGCGCTGCTCTACCTCTCGCCAGCATGCATCCTCTCGTTCGTGCTCACTGCGACTGTACGGGGCGAGTTGGCGGCAGCGTGGTCGTGGAGCGACGACCCGGCGAAGGACAAGGCGGACGAAGACGCCGCGAAGGCCAAGACGCCGAGCTCGGCGCCGGTCGAAGGGGCGAGCGAATCTGCACGACTGCTGGAGCAAAGCGTACAGAGCGGGTACGGTGCGCTTATCCAGGGCGCGGGTGACGATGCGACTGTGGACGACTCCACAAAGTGATCGAAGTAATGTAAGTTATGAGTCACTCTACTTAAGCCTTTCTTGCTCGAATGAGGTGTGCCAGAGCAGGATCACACTCGCATGACCTCCCATGTCACACCGGCGCGGCTGGTGTTGACTGAGAGTCCGGGTAGGGAGCTGAGTGCTGAGCCATATTTCGTTCCCATTATCTCCAACGCCGGCCGGTCTCATTCGTCGGCCACCTACTATCACGACACCACCTTTGCAAGATTTTGCAAAGGTGGACACTGCCGTTTTGACAACCTTCCGCTACTCCGTTGGAGCTGAAAATATTTGAGCATAGAGTTTCAATGTAAATAAGAAGAACTGCGTGCTCAAAATCTGTACCAGTTATCGCAACATGTATGTACGACGTGAAAGAGCGAAACGGAGGGTGGTCGGTGGCGTTCGTAGTCTCGGTGCTTCTCAATACACGCAATCGTATTCCCATCAGCTTCTTTGATGCCGAAACGTAGTCGTCCGCAGCGTGTCCACCTTTGCAAAATCTGTTTGAGCACTGCTAAAATTATGAAACCACCACGAACCATCTACAAATGATGCCTCAAACCCACCTGCAAAAATTGGAGGGAGCACGAGCTCAGACGAAGCCACTGCGCGGGATTTTGCAAAGGTGGCAAGACGATAGTACTTCAAGGCTCTCCGCGATCTCTGCCTCGCATCATCCTCGATGTGCACCACTCCTCGCCGTTCGTACTTTCTCTCTCAACGACCCTGCATCCGGCGTAGATATTGCGGTAGGGTCCAGTGGACGATCCTGCTAAGCAAGCGTGAAGTAGTCTGATAATTTTGATTCAGATTCTGTGGGCGAGCTTACGCCGCCTATATAGTACTCTATTCAAGACACAGGTAAAGCTGAGCTACAGCGTATGGTCCCGGTCACGTCCACTCCGTGCTCGTCGACCACGAAGATGCCGTGCTTACGCAGATTCTCCGCCATAGGCTTAAGCCGGGTAGCGAAAGGCGCGTACTTGCTATCGCAAGGTCCAAACCATCTGAACGGCAGATCATGTCGGAAAAACTGCATCTGCAGGATCATCGTTTTATCCGGAGGCATTATTGTGAGAAGGCTGTTTAAGAAATTCCACAGCTCGACCTGGCTCCGTTGCGATGGTGAATGTCCGAGCTTGATCGTCCCCGGCAGAACCCCGAACCGGAGGATCGCTGGAGGCGGCGCGCAGAACTGAAAGTCGACCGTACGAGCGCGCATGATGCCCGGGCCGAGGGCGGCGACACAGTCCGGCGGCATGTAGACCTTTACACTCGCAAAGTCGTGCGCCATGAACAAGGGCATGATGAGATGCGCATCTTCGGGGCGCAGAAATGCGAGGAGGAGTTCAATGCTGCATGTGCTCCCGAAGGTGCATCGCGCGAGGAAAGAGAGCATGTCCCGGTCGTTGTAAGGCTGGAAGTCGCAGCGCCAGCGGAGGTTTTGGAGGCTTGGGAGTTTGAGCGGATAAAGTGCGGAGTGCTTCCACTCGCCGTCGCGGAAGCGGAGGTGAAGAGTCTCGAGCCGGGCAAGGGTATTCACGAGCGGAAAGACACCGTCCGTGTCGTACCGTACGACGAGACTAAGCCGCGTCAGCGTCGAACAGCTGATTTGGGAGAGACAGCGAAGATGGGGGAGGCCGGCCCGAATGGAAGATGTGCAGCTCATTGAGAACGCGCGCAGTCTGGTGGTGCGGAGGAGGAGGAGGAATAGGGTGCCTCCTAATGACGCGTATGTCAACCAGGTCGTGTCGTCATGTATGAGATCCTGGATGTCAAGCTCCTGAATGGCGGAAGCGAGAGAGTTATCCTCATTCGCGTACACGCGTCCGACCAAACCCAGCAATTTTGACTGTTTCTCGATGGTGATCCTTCGCATGAGCGCAGCCTCAGCGATACCCTGGCAGGTATACAGTCAATGAGTAGCTCAGATCATAGATCTTTAAGGATGCACCTTCCATTCCCTGCAGACCAGTAATAGGGGGACGACTTTGATGTGTCCCCTCGAGAGCGCATCGAACACAATCTCAGTCACTTCGGGTGGAAGGGGCCAATCGTCCATGCGGGGATTCGAGCGAGGTGCACACGCCGCGAGGTCTTAAGCGAGCAAGAGGCCGAGGGGATTGGAACCATAGGAGACGCGTGTCGTCGAGCTGAGGTCATGGGGACCGGGGAGAGGGGCGTGGGCCGCTAGACCCGATCGCCGGGAGAAGTCGAAGTCTGGACTTCCGCAGTTGGGGCCTCCGTTACGGAGATGTCCTGACACGACGGCAAGACCCATTACCAGTTGATCCGAGTGCAAGGATATATCTTTACATAAGTGGAAGGTGGACCAACTGAGACCGGCGCCCCTTGATCACGTGAGGCAGTGCAGTGAAGATTAAACATGATTTTGCGCATGCGCTACCGCTCTAGATCTACATGAGGATCTCTTGGCTACCAACCCGCTGCGATACCGTTCTTCCTCGAGTCACTTGCCGCTAAGAGGAATACGTCAGCAATGTCACCAATCGAGGAGATCGGTTCAACACACCATATATAACGCCATCCTGGACGTGAACGGCATTTACGACCGCCTTGACGCCGTTCCGATCACTCACACTGACGTTGTGACCCTTGTGCCTTATCAGATCGATCACGCCATCAGCCAGGCTGTCGTCCACGTCGACGAAGGCCGGGAAGAGCTGATCGTGCACACGGCCTTTCTCCACCGCGGCCCCGATGTTCTCGCTCGCGCCGCTGATGAGGCCCATGATCGTGAGGAAGACGGCGCCGAAAATACGACTGCCGCCGCTGCCCCCGAGAACGAGCTCGACGTCTCCATCCGCGCCCTCGATGATCGTGGGCGCCGTGCTCGATAGCGGGCGCTTGCCCGGCGCCGGGAAGTTCCACGGACTCGGCCACAACCCGAACGCGTTCGGCGTGCCGGGGATGCTGAAGTCGTCCATCTCGTCGTTCAAGATGATGCCAGTAGCCGGGTCCAGGACCTGGGCTCCGAAGAGCAGGTTGACCGTGCTCGTGACCGACGCGGCGGTGCCGTCGATGGCCGAGTAGGTGGAAATGTGCGATGTGCCATGGTCAGGCGAAACGTCGTAGGATGGGTTGTAGTACTCAGCCGGATGCGTTCGCCGGCTGGTGATGTTCGGGAAGATTGCGTCGGCGTAGCGGTCCGTGGGGATGAGAGCGATCCGGGCCAAGTCATCGGTGTACGCAGGGTCACTGATGCGGGTCCGTGCAGCGAAGCCGACTGCGTGGTCGAGTAAGTACAGACTTCTGACAACAAATAGAGACGCATACACTTCATACACTCGATCAGGAGATGCAGCCGCTCGCCCTCGTCCTTCTCGCCCAAGTCTTCGACATCCTCAGTGAGCTGGAGGCGATCGGCAAGGTGAAGCATGTGCATGAGGACAGCCCCACTTGTCGGAGCGCCGCTGGTCAAGACCCGTCGCCCAGCGAAAGAGCCCTCCAGAGCGGGAGCTATATGAACGGAATAGTTTGCCATGTCTTCCATTGTGAGAATACCTCCAGTAGATTGGGCCTTGGCCACCAGGCTCTCTGCGATGGTACCCTGCACAGGGTTTCGTCAGATTAAGCCATACAACAATAGAAGAGGGCGAGCCCACGTTGTAAAACGAGCCGATGCCCTCCTTGCCGAGAATGTCCAGTGTCCTTGAAAGGTTTGTCCTCCGCAGGATCTCGCCCTCCTTCAGAACTCGGCCCTCTGGTGCGAAGATTGGGCTCCAGTCCGGGTTATGGACGAGAAGTTGCTCGAACCAAGGGAGGCGACGACCAAGTTCACGGCCAACAGGGAAGCCTCGGGCAAGGTCCCGAGCGGGCTTGACTAGCGTGGCCCAAGGTAGTTTGGCCCACCGCCGGTGAGCTTCCGCAAGACCCATCACCTCACCTGTGGAACATGAGTACGAGCAGGCATGACTCGAAGCAAAACTTACCCGGGACACCCACTGCGAGTCCACCGATCTGCGCGTCTTTATGGCGGCCCACATACATGTTCGCCGACGAGCCAGCGGGTGCCGTCTCCCGGAAGTCGACTGTCCACCCCTCGAAGCCATCTCCGTTCTTGTTTGGCACTCGGACAGTCATGAATCCTCCGCCCCCGAGGCCCGACCTAAGATAGCGCGTGAGAGCAGATACGGGTGACGTCAAAGAGGAGTGCTCACGAGAACATACTAACGACGCCAATACAGAGCGTAGCCGCAATAGCCGCATCTATTGCGTTCCCGCCCTCTTTCAGAATGTTGACGCCGGCACCCGAACATGCCTCGTGCTCCGTCGCAACTGCGCCGTGCCGAGCCTTGATGAGTACCGCAGGGTTCGGCGCGTTCGCGGCTATCCGGTACGTGTCCGCGGGCACATCCGGTCGCTGGAAGGGGTCCGAATGATATGTTTGCGCGATCGGGGTGGTTGATGAGGAAGAAAAGTCAAGGGACGCGCTCCGGTAGAGGAGGAGGTATGACGCAAGCGCAGAGAGGACGAGCAGTGCGAGGGGTGCGTTACGTGTCGCTCGTCGCCGGGGTATGCGCAGATGTCCGCCCTTGTAGCTAGCCTGAATAGGCGACGGCGGTGGGAGTAGCGATGTGAGAGGCAGCTTGCCCGACATGGTGGACGACGAGCAAGAACAGATGTTGACGGCGGCGTTATGATCACCTTTCTCCCAACGGGACCCGCGTTAAAGCTGACTTCGCTCCGTCATCCGCCTCAGTCATGGATTCTAGGTCCTGCAGTTCAACTATGATACATCTGCCGCGTTGATGATGAGCTTGAGATGCAGGGCATGCGCGCAGTTGCGATGAGTAGCAGAGGGTCCGCCAGGATTGGGAGTTGCACAGCAGATGCGTACCTGTGGCTATGCATCGTCTCGTCTCTCTTCTTCCCCTTTCGCGTGGTCCCTTCGACGTCTGGACACTCTTGGACTGGTGGCCTTGACCTTTCGACGAAACTGAGATGTCCAGTGCAATATGCTTCTCAGACTTGCCATTCGAGATCCGGAGGAAGATACTAGCGATGACAAGACCGGACGAGAGTGAACGCCACCATGTTCTGTTGCCGATGACGCTCGTCTGCAAGGAGTGGAAGGTGTGTGGCTGTGATATGATGTCCTGCGTGATGAATTCGATCTTGCCTTATGTTACCCAGATGATGGTATATCCCTTCCTCATGCAGACTATCATCATCCGCACCACGTTTCGACTTAGGGGCATCTTCCGGCAGATATATCACAGCAGCTTGGAAGACACAGCACCTCTCGGATACTTGATTCGCGAATTCCAGGTTATAAAGGTGCACAGCCATAGAGGGCTGCGGTTGCATAGCGCCGCGATCAACGACATCATCCTTTCGATTCTCATGCTCACTCCCAATCTAAGAATATTCCATACCCAATGGCGCTCGGTGGGCCTCGCCCATATCATGTGTCTATCACGCACGTCTATCACCTCACTGGCATATCTGAGTATCAATATTGCGCCGACTGACGATGGGATATTCCCCATGATCAACTCCCTCACGTCTTTGCGGTCGCTTCACATCACCATTGATTTCGAAGGGCCTGGTTGGGAGCACTCTGAACTCCGACCACTCCATCTTCTACACACAAAACATATGGAATGGTGTGTGGGGGGATTGCTGGAGACTGACGACATCCGTGCCATCGCGACCTTCTTGTCTGCCTGCTCGCTCGGAAATGACCTGTCAACATTCAATTTGGATATGGGCAAGCTCAACAAAGAATCGGCACAGATTCTTCTCCCCTTCTTCGAGACGCACAAGTTCCATGACATCACGCTATCCCACATACCCACTAGGGGACTTTGCATCCTCGCACCGGTCATAATGCAAGTTGCCCAGAATGTGATCTTCGACGAGTATACGTTGGATGAAGCTACACTCCAAAACAGTCGGCTCTCGCCTACAATAAGCGGCATGCACCCCAGATACAACTTCCTCAAAGACTTCTGGGTGTTCCTCGAAGCACTTGCCTCGTTTGGGCAAGCATCTCCCGGCCGGCGTAAAAACTACTCCATTCTTGCGATTCCCTCGCGGAACGGCCGCGATTTTTCATGGGATGGAGAGCCAAGCAAGGAATTTGTGGAGCGGCTGATTCCTCTAGCGGAAGCGTTGGACGCAAGAGATATCGAGGTTGTCGATCACCACATCAGAAGCATGACGGAGTATCGGGACGAAGTAGCAAAGATCGAAAGATAGCCAAATGGATGGTCATTTTTGTGGTGTTTGTTCAACAATAAATTCTCGGCTGCTGTCATCACAGACCACCAGTACGACGACCAACAGCCATGGTATCGCTCACTTGCTTAATCTTCCATGTCTATGACCAACCATTTAGCCCGGCGAATCGTCCGAGAATAACGGCACTCACGAGTTCGTATGTTCTCACTGCATCCTCGTATGTACAGAGTATGGCGGAACGAGCGTCGTCTGCGTTACTCGCGGCGGCCACGAAAGCATTCATCTGCGACTGATACGGATCATCCTGCAAAGACAGTTGGGATATCACAGCTAACACAAAGCAAAGACTCACTTCAACGAACTCCACGTCTTCGACGTTCTCTCCCAGTCGGATATGAAGTTTAGGGGTGCCGTACGGATCTGCCAGCCGAAGCAGTGCTCCATCCGCGATAATTTCCAGACTTGTTTCGTATGTGTTCCCGTGCAGAGATATAGCGTGGGTCAGGCTCCCGACTCCGCCATGCTCGTATCGCCATGTTGCGGCAGTATACCGGGGAAGTCGCTCTTCGGCCGGAATTTGCTCTTCGTTGACGCCGATCAGAGAGAGTCGGCCAGGAGCGTCGTCGTGCTCCACAGTTTGGCAGTAGACGGAAGACAGGTCAGGGGAGCCGGCGATGTAAAGGGAAAGGTCGACCAAGTGCGTCGCCTGCTCGACGATGGGACCCCCGGACATCGACTTGTTCCACCAGGCCTACCAACGAGTCCGTCAAGAACAAGACGGGTGGGATGGAAGTCAAGAGACGTACAGGCTTTCGTGCATCGGGACTAAGATAGATGAGGTCAGCTTCGAAAGCCTGATCGCGAACAAAGTCACGCACTATGCCATGATGTACCGAGCGCTCGTCCCCACGATCACTAGCTTGTTCTCGAGTATGATTTCCCTGAACAAGCATTAGGCCCGAGGAGCCTCCCAAGTTGAGTGACGGACTTCATCCTCTGGACAGCTGTTTGTCTCATGGTTAGTTATGATCTTATACGATCTTGGGGCGACGAACCTTTGAGACATCGCAGCATATAACCCACGCCAACAGGCGGTCCATGATTGTCGAGTCTCTCTCTGACTCTCTTGACACCTTCGGGAGCCTTCGAGCTGAGAGGCTTCTCGACGAGAATGGTCGCGTCCGGGAAAAGTCTCGAGGTTCGAACTTCGCCGTCTGAACCGGCTACGTCGTTCCCGCGAGAGAAAGGCGGGGTTCCGAGGATGATCAGCTTAGGGGAAAGACTGGTTTCCGCCAGGCGGGAGGCAGCTTCGTCGATGGACGCAAAGGTGCGAGCGCCCTCCCAGCAGTCCTTGCTTGCAGTCTCGAGCTTCTTCGCTCGTTGGTCGCGGGCTAGAGCAGCATTTGGATCGACGATGCCGAGCACTCGAAGTCTGCTTCCGAGACTTTGCTCAAGTCGCGTGCTCTGCCTGAGCGTCAGGAAGGTATAAGAGCAAGATACTCGGCGTCGGACGTACGTGGTTCCACGGGCCCTCGACCGACCCTACGGCGGATCAGACAGTCACAACGACGATATCTTGACGGCATTAGAGCACCAAAATTGACTTCGCCAGCGCCGACCAGTAGGACATTAAAGAGGTCGGCGTTCCTCGCCATCGGGGTCAATGCCTGAGCACGAGCGGCCCGGGCGCCTGTCGAATCACCTTGCCCTCTGTTGCTCATCACCTCGACATAATTGTCAGTCGAAACGACGGGGTCATCTCTAGTTTGAGAAAGCTGAGAGCCTCGCTATGGGCGAAGGCCAACTCTCTATCGAGTATCGCATCTGCTTTTGATCTGCTTTGACCACTCCTCTTGGCGTCGTCGCTGTCGACGAACGACTGTCTTGCAACACAAAGATCTTGCGTATATCATCCTCTCAGTACCACAAGCTCTCGCTACACGCGGTGAAAGGGTGTTCTGTACAGAAAACTCTCACATGGGTGGTCTAGTGAGTGGTTTCCGGCCAATCTGGAATCAGTACGTGCTATCGTAGTCGTCTTCTCGGTCGTGCGGCTTACGCCGGCCTCTACTAGGCAAATCTGTTTTCATGCTTCACTGCGCGGACGGCATGTGGAGCTATAGTCGACTTCACAAGTTTTCTATCTGTTCAACCCCGACGGCGTCTCTCGGTACGAACACAACGACTTCCTCCCGCTCTGCGACCTCCACGAATCATTGTGGTTCCACTTCGAGCCACAGACAACGACGTCGGGGTGCCGTGCATTTTGTCTCGTCAGGTGTACGGAGTGTTCGCGGTACAATCTACTTCGCCGCCAAGGATCCTATAAGATACGTAAGGCTAATTTCTTTATCATGGGCCTCTGGTCAGACGATGAACTTGACCTTAATACGTTTGCGTTCCAAAACTGCTGATTCTGAGAGTGCTCCCGCCCCCATGTAGCAGACAACATAATGGACATGACATCGCACGCACCTGTGCGTTCGTGGAATACTTCGGCCCTTTAACAATCCCCTCATCCACGTACACGCCAGCATCGTTTTGTCTTGATGACTGCACTCGCTCGGAAGCTCAAGCGGCTACTTATATCTGCACATATGCTCTCAATGCACTCCCTGTCAACATGGAAGTTTACGTGCTTGATATGCTATGCACGCCAAACAGTCACACGTGCCTGGCTGACAACTGCTGGCTATGACTGCGTGTATTCGTCCGCAGTCCGCCCCTCTTCATCATGCACTATGATACCCCGCGTGCGCAGACGAGCTGCAAGATCACGGATGTTGTTGAGACTCTCTTGAGGAAACCGGCGACTTTCTGATCGACCGAAATTGAACTTGCCCGCCGCTGTGCGAGTCATTGACCAGCTGTATCCTGCCGCCAGATGGACTTCGCACACTCCGGTGTCCTGGCGCTCCAATAGGGCCTCGAGTGCTCTTTCGGCGTCGCGGGATTTGGGGGTGTGAATGAACACTGGAAGATCCAAACGCCGAACGTTTAAGGGCAGCCATTCGATCACCCAGGGACCTACACCGCCGCACTTTCGAAGGCTTAGATGCGTCAGAGCTGGACTGGCGGCTGGAAGCACACGTTTGTACGTCTCGTGGAGGGTGACGAGGCTTATGATCTGCAGGGTCTGATGTGCTTGCAGGAACCGAGTGAGATACGTCGGCCCGTCGCACTCGTCGACCTCGATGCAAAGATCTGCACGATACAGCAGTGGAAAGTGACACGCTGCGAGGAACTCGATCGTCTTCGTGTGCGCATTCCTTCCGGTGGCGTAGACACGTTGGTCTTCCCAGCAGAGCCGTTCCAAGTGGTCCAGCGTCCAATTGTGCTGTAGTTCAGGTGTGACTCGTCTATTGCTGTCTTCCATGCTGATATCAAGGATGCGGAGAAACTCGAGCCTTCCAATCCGCTCCAAGCTCCCCAGCCTCGGATTGGACATTGTTAGGAAAAGGAGCGGAGTAGACGCGCATGTAGCATCTATGAAAGCGTCGGCGGCCGCCTCGGAGGTGTTGGTTGTGCGTAAGGCCACTAGGTTGTGACTCTGTGCGATGATTGTCTGGAGGACGCCAATTTTGGATTGCTCTCGCAGTGCAAGGTGCAGGGCTGTCTGTTCGTAGATAGCGAGCTCATGGATAGACGACCAGAGGCTGCATCCACGAGCATCGGCGGCAGTGAGTGTCGCTAAGACGCAATGAGCGTCATCAGATTTGTTGGTCAGACGCATGGAAACGCTTCGGTACATGATGGGCATGGCGATCTCCTACAGATTTGGAAACAGTCAGATGCAGACATCGCCTGGTAAGTATCATTGAATGCTTACATTCCATTGCTTACACACAAACAGCAGTGGGAGAAGGTTTTGGTGTGGCTCTATAGCATCGAGTATGATCAGCTCAAGGATATCGAGCAGGAGTTCGCCCGGCAGGCTTGAGCTTGAGCTCGTGGTCGTCATGGGCAAAGAGCGAGAGGCACGCGTGGCTGTGCCGCTACTTGCGCTCTATGCATCGGCTGTCTCATCAAGGCATGAACTATGAATAAATACAGCAGACCACGCGGAAACGCCGTACACCGAGTCTGGTCGGCCGGACGGATTGATCCTCCAGATATCATGACCCTCAGCTTCTCAAAGACTGCGAGGGTGCTTCATGTTGCGCATTCATCATCACCCCATAATGTATTGTGAAGAATGATAATCATCGTTACAAGCTGATGTTGCTATTCAGCTCTGCGGCCGGCATGCCAAGTTCGTCGTACACGGTGATCCCTCTGGCCTGCAGCCGAAGTGCGCTCGTGCGGATGGCCGCCAGAACGTGGTCACTCAGCTTTGACGCACAGCCCGAGCCGTCAAAGCTGAATATTCGCTTCGGTGCACGGAGTGTGTTCCATCGATATCCCATCGCCAGATGGACTTGCACTACTCCCGTGGTTGTGCTATCCAGGAGCGCGTTGAGCGCAACATCTGCATTTACGTTTCCGTGCGCTGGTATACCCAAAAACACTGGCAGAGCCAGACGCTTCACTGTCTGCGGTAGCCAGCGCACAAGGAAGACATCCAGCTCGCCGCATTCGATGGCATCTAGACAGCTGAGCTCGGGGCCAAAGGCGGAGAGTGCGTCCTTGTATGTCGTCGGGAGCATGACCAAGCCGACGCGCTTGAGTGTGGGATGTGCGTGCAAGAACCGGCGAAGGTAATCGCGGCCATCCATTTCATCCACTTCTATCCGCAGGTCCGCACAACCGAGGCCGGAAATCGGCATGTTGAGAGGAACTTGATGGTCGCGAGGTTTGACTCGCCAGTAAAGTTGTCGGTCCTCTCCCAATGAAGTTCCTCCAGATGTACGAGTGTCCATCCATTCGCCGCGGGATCTGAATAGATAAAGTCCATGTGACCATGCATCATCATGATACCCAAGGTGCGTAAGTGGAGGAGACCTCCAACGGATGCGAACGAATCTTTGGGATAGTGGACCTCAAGATGTAACAGCGATCTCTTGGTGGTCGCATTGAGATACAGGTCGGTGAGTGGTTGGATGTGCTGAGAGTGTTCAAACTAGTACAGCCATCGAGTATTTTGGAGAGGGCACCCCTATCAAAACTGGAGAAAGATGTATTATTCGCGCTTATCCACAGCACGCGAATCGACAGCACGCGAACAGCTGGCCACAGACTGTGGGCACGGCCCTCGGACAGAGTGAGCGATCTGAGAAAACTGTGGACGTTTGTATAGCCCTTTTCATTGTATATCCTCACGTTTCGATACATGATCGGCGTCGCGATGGCCTGTAGACGGTCGGGCAATGAGCATCGATGAGAAGGGCAAACCAGCACACTCACGTTCCACTATTTGCAGACAGATAGGAGTGGGAGGACGGCCGAGGCTGGGCGTATTGCGTCAAGCACAAGCTGCTCAACAATCTCGACGATCAAGTCGTCCGGCAGATCAGTGGGTGTGGTCATCATGGGACGGCAAGAACGTCCATGATCACGTGCGAGAGCCACGTCACGGATCTCGTCTACTCGGTGAAGAATATTGAATAGTGAATCGATTAGCATCCACGTTCCGCCCGAGCCGGGTATATACATCAGTAGCGCCTCTCCTCCCGACCGACACGACGACGCCCTAGCGCTCGACCTCCGCCCGCTCGCGCTGATGCAACCGCCCAAGCGTCTGCGTCTGCGGCATCTGCGGCGTCGGCGGCGGCTCCTCGTCCTCCGTGATCGTCTCCGTGCGCGTCCTCCAGCTCGCGCCGCCCGCGCCCGCGTCCGTCCTTGCGAGCGTGCGCTCGAGCGCCTTCTCGCCCTGCCGCCGGATCCGCAGCGCCATCGCGGCCTGCAGCGCGTCGACGTACGTCTTGTACTTTACGTTCTCCGCGAGCAGGTACTGCGACTTTTTCTGCCAGTTCATGTCCGCCTTGAGCGCCTGGCTCGAGCCGGGCCGGTACTGTACACTTCATCAGCACGCACGTCGTCGCGGGAAGAAAAAAGACGCACGAGCGCGACCATGGACGCCTTGAGCTCGTTGTGCCGACCAAGCTCGCGGTTCATCGAGCGCACGTGCTTCTTGAGCGCATCGAGCTGCGCCTCCTCGTCGTGCGCGCTCGGGACCGTGCTCGTCATCGGCGGCTTCCAGTCGTGCAGCACGAGGCGCTCGTTCCACGGGCTCGCGCGCACCGTCTGCGGCGCGCGTCCGAAGCGGCTGCGGCGGCTGCGGTCGCTGCGCACGCTCACGGCGTCCGCGTCCTTCGCGGGCGAGCGCTCCTCGGACGTCGAGCGCGCGTGCGGCGCGTCGCCGTCGTCGAGCCGCGACCAGCCGTACTCCATGTTGCTCACCCCGCCCGCGAGCGGCTCCTTGCTCGTGCGCGCGGCCCAGTAGTTGCACGTCGACGTCCACTCGTGCACGAGCTCGTCCGTCCCCGCCTGGAAGAAGAACGTCCCGCCGTTCGCGCAGGTGAGGACCATGCAGTGCGGGCGCTGGCGGTTGTAGCCGGGCGGGGGCAGCGCGTGCGCGAGCGAGTGCGCGAGCGGGACGACGCCGAGCGGCACGGCGTTCTCGAGCCAGTTGCCGCCGCCGACGACGCCGCCGCCGGAGGCGAAGTCGCCGAAGGTGAACATGCTGAGCTCGCCGCGGGAGATGACGACGAAGACGTCCTGCCAGTTGCGGTTCCGCGCCTTCTTGCCCGTCGCCTCCCAGTAGTGCTTGCGCGCGAGCATGCCCTCCTTCGCCCACGGCGCGCCGAGCAGCGCGAGCTCGCCCTCGCTCAGCTCGACGTCCGTGCCGCCGCTGTCGGCGCTGTGCGTGCTCCGCGCGTCGTCCTCCTGCGCCTCGCGGATGATCGTGTGCGAGAGGTTCGACGCGAAGCCGAGCGTCGGCGCCGCGAACGCGGCCGTGGAGAGGAAGCCGCCGTCGGCCGACGTCGCGTAGCTCGGCGCGGGGCTCACGCGCCCGTCGCCGCCGCCGCCGTACGGGCTCGCGCCCCCGGTCTGCGCGCCGAGCAGGCTCGAGAAGCCGCGGATGCTCCCGCGCTTGAGCGTCGCGACCCGGTTGTTCTTCAGGATGTTGTGCGGGGACCCGCCGACGAGCGACGACGTCGACGTCCGCCCGAGCGTGATGCTCCCGAGCGGCTGCAGGATCTGCTGCGTCTTGACCGCGTTGTAGATCTCCTGTGTGGTTGTCAGCGTCGGGCGTGCTCGCCTGGCGATAACCACCCACCTTGAGCATCGCCTCCATGTCGAGCTCCCAGCCCTTGTCGTACGTCGCCGCGTTGAGGACGGGGCTGCGCGCGGGGCTCTGCGGCGTGCTCGCGCCGCCGTCGTCGGGCGCGCCGGCGCTGTTCCAGCTCGCGATGCTGCCGGAGCGCTTCGGGCTGCGGACCGCGGGCGCGCGGAGCGAGCTCGAGTCGTCGCTCGTGAGGTCGGGCGTGCTCGCGTACCGCTCCGGGTGCACCTGCATCTGGATCGCGGAGAGCGTGTTGCGCACGAACTGCGCGCGCGACATGCGCGTGGCGAGCTCGGCGACGTGCAGGTCCGTGTTCAGCAGGAGCAGCGAGTACGCGGTCGCGTGCACGACGGACGCGCTGCCGAACAGGTTCGTCGGGTTGCACTCGTGGAAGCGCCGGCTGAACTGGACGAGAATGCGGTCGACCTGCTGCGTCTCGGCCTTCAGATACAGCTTGGCGCACAGGCGGCGGAAGGCGTGGTCGAGCCGGAGGCCCGTAAAATCAAAGCGGTCGACATAGTGCCGGAGCGCGAGCCCATTGAGCGCGCCGTGGCCGCCGAGCCACTCGGCGACCTTGTCCCTGGGCAGGAACTCGTCGTCGTCCGCCCAGCACTGGCGCGCGCGCTCGAGCGCGAGCACCTCGACGTCGACCGCGCCGCCGTCGTCGCGCGGGAGCAGCGATTGCGACGACGCCCAGCGCGAGAGCGACGGCTCGGACGCGCGGTCCTGCGCGGCCTGCGCCGCGCGCAGCGAGTCCGGCACTTTCGGGCCCGTTAACTGCCGCCCGCACAGCTCGACAAGGCGCGCACTCACAGCTCTTCTCCTCCGCGCTCAGCAGGCTCGGCTCCGAGTTGCTCGCAGACGCCCCGCCGTGCACGAGCAGGTGATTCGCGCTCAGCGCGCTCGCGGGGCGCGCCGCCTCGCCGGGCCCCGGCTGCGTCGCCGCGCGGCCCGCAGCTGGCCTTGGCCCGAAGAGCGCGGACGCGGGGCGCGGGCGCGCCGGCGCGTTGAGGGAGAGGCTGCGCGGCGGGAGAGCGTCGGGCGGGTGGAGGCGGACGATCGGCGCGGCGTCGGTGCTCGCGCGCGCCGCCCGGGCAGGCGTGCTTGGGTCGCTCAGCACCAGTGCGCCGGGGGAGGCGGCGGCGTCGAGCGAGGAGAGCGCGGCACGCCAGTCCTCGGACGGCTGGGCGCGGTGCGCACCGGGGAGCGGCGCGCGCGCGGAGGCGGCCGCCATCGCGCTGCGGAGCTCGGCCTCGCCGACGGACATGCTGCGGCGCTTAGCGGCGCGCGTGCGGAGCGTGCGCTCGGGGCTGGGGCTAGGCGTGCGCGGGGCGGGCTCGGGCGCGGGCGAGTCGATGACGACGATGGACTGGTCGTCCGAGTAGAGCGAGTCGCCGTCGGAGGGTTCTGGTAGTACGCTGAACACGTCCGCGAGCGAGGGCGCGAGCGACGTCACGGTCGGCCGGCGGTGCAGGCCTGGCACGGGCGGCACGGGCGGAGGCGGCGAGGCGCGCTCGGGCGTGCCTGGCGCAGAGGCGTATGGATTGCCTGGTCGCTGCAGGCGTATGTCAAAATTATGAAGAGGGAATGAAACAGCACAACGTACCGTGCGCTCGCGGACGGTGCCCTGCGGCTGGTTCGTGCTCCCGAACATCTTATTCCAGAACCCGCTCGTCTTCTGGCGCATCGAGCGGCTCGGCTGCTGATACCCATCAGCCCCTCGTACCCCCTCTCCCCGCTACACTCACAACAACACTGGAGCCGGCAGAGATGGTCGTCGTCGTCCCCCACTCCGGCGCGCGGTTCGGCTCGAGCCTTGCCGGGGGCGGCGCGGCGGTGGTTGCGCGGACGCGGGGCGGCGTGTCGGCATGCTGGGGCGTGCGCGGGAGCTCGCGCTCGCGGCGGGCCTTGCGGACGAGCGTGGCGAGGTCGGGGCTGCTCGCGCTCCCGGGCGCGCGGTACATGCTGCGTCTTCGTGTCGTGTGTGCGCCGTCGTCTGGGAACCCGGGGCTTGGGGGCACGATCGTCGGCGTGCGCGGCAGGGGCGGCGACATGGCAGCGGTGGTGGACCGCCGCGGCGGCTTGGGCGGGGGCGTGGGGAGCGCGTCGGCGCCGAGGATGGAGAGGTCCGACTCGAGGAGCTGGACGGTCCCGGAGCTCGCGAGCGCGCGCTCAAAGTCGAGGTCCGTGCGCGACGCGCGGCGGTCGAGCGCGCTCGCGGCGAGCCCGCCGCCCGGGAACGCCGACGGCGGCGACGACGGCGGCGCGCGCGGGGGCATCGATGTATGCGCGGGATCAAAGGACCTGACAGCGTGTGGCGCACCGACTGATCGCGCAACACATAGAATAGCCCCGTCTATACACAGCAACATGCAAAGGTCGTACACCACACTCTAGTCATGACACACCCATCAGTACCCGCCGCCGCCGTACGGGTCGCCCGCCGCGCTCGTCCTGCGCGAGCGCTTCAGCGCCGTCGCCGCGCCCGAGCTGCGCACGGGGCCCGCCGCGCCCGCGCTCTCCCCGCCCGTCGTCGCCGCGCGCGGGCGCCCGCCGCCGCCCCCGGATCCCGACGCCGAGGCGAGCTTGGGCGCCTGCGCGGCACCCTTGCGCGCCGCCGCGGGCGTGCCCGACGCGCGGTTCCTGTGCTCCATAAGCGCCCGCGCTATCTCGCTTAGCTATTTGAATGCACGCACCGCTTCTTGATCACGTCCGTCTTGAGCGATAGCGGCCGGACGACGCCGTGCAGCTTCTGCGATAAGTACGCTATCAGCGAGGCTCCTCCATATAAGATAAGTGCGCACGAAGAACAGCCCGCACGCGTTGCAGAGCGGCTGGCCCTCGGGGTCCCGCCGCCACAGCGGCGTGTTCGTCGTCCGGCAGTTCGTGCACACCGTCGGCGCGCCGCCGTCCTCGGGCGCCGGCACGCTGCTCACGCTCTTGCGCCGGCGCGCCGCGGCGGGCGGCGCCCGTGCGCGCGCGGGAGCCTCGGGCGTCGAGGCGGGCTCGGGGCTCTGCTCCGCGCTCGGCCCGCCGCTGCTCCAGTCGTCGGGCAGCGGCGGCATGATCGCCGCGGGGTCGACCGCGAAGCCCGGGTACCCCTCAAATCCGCCCCCGGGCGCGCTCCACGCATCCCCGCTGTACTCGCCGAAGTGGAAGGCGTAGTCGTCGGCCGGCGGCGACGCGCTGTGCTTCGCCGCGGGCCGCATCGCGGAAGGCGAGCGCGGGCGCCCGTCGACCTGATGCCGGCCCTCGGCGCCCGCGAACGTCCCCTGCGTGCGCACGGTGTGGTCGAAGCTCGTCTTGCGGATCCGGCGCGGGAAGCCGCCCGGCAGCGGGCGCGGCGTGGGTGCCTGGGCGCCCCCACGCGCCGGGAGCGACGCGGGGTGTCCGCCGCCATAATATGGCAGGAGATGGGGCAGCGGCGGCGGCGACTGCGGCGGGAGCGGGGGCAGCGAGCCGGGCAGCGGCGTGTCGAGCGCGAGGTCAAACGCGGGCAGCCAGCCGAGGTCGCCCGCGAACGCGTCCGTCGCGGGCGAGTCGGCCGCGCTCGTGCTCGCGCTCGGCTGCGCGGGCGGGCCCATCGGGAACGCAAAGTTCGAGACGCCCGTGTCGAGGAGGGGCGGCGCGGCGGGCGCCTTGCCCGGCGGCCGCGAGCCGCTCTGCGCGCGCCAGTCCATCGCCATCGGCGCGCGGGAGCGGCTGCGGCTGAGCTGGCGCCAGTCCATGCTGATCTCGTCCGTCCTGCGCCGGCTCAGTCTGGCGCCAGACGCACGCGAGAAGGGGAGGGCTCACCGCTCGTCCTCGTCGTCCTCGTCAAAGCCGACGATGTGCACCTTACCCTTGTTGAGCGCCCGGCCGCGGCCCGCGGCGGCACCACCCGGCTCGGCCTCGCCCGCGAGCTGCTCCTCCGCAGCGGCCGCGTCCTCCTGCTGCTTGCGGAGCTGGAGCGCGGTCAGGCGCCACGTGAGGTCGCCGACTCGCGCGGGCGGGCCGTTCGCAGGGCTCGCGCTCCCGCGCCCTTCGGGGCTCGGCGTGAAGAACGCGGGGTCCGCCGCGAAGCCGTCGACGGGCGACGCCACGTCGGGCCCGCCGCCGCGGAAGGCGGGCCACTCGTCCTCGACGAACGGCGCGAGCCCCGGCGGCGGCGCGATCGGCCCCGGCGGGACGCTGTTCGTGTCGAACGGGTTGTAGTACCCCGGCGCGCGCCGTTGCGGCTGCTGCGGGGGCGGCGGGGCGTGGAACGATGAAGTGGGGAGCGAGCGCGCGGGGAAGGCGTGGGCGAGCTGCTGGGGGTGGAACACGGGGCGGGGCTCCCAGCCGAACGGCGGCTGCACGGGCGGCGCGAGCATGCCGTGCGCCTCGAGCGCGCCGAACGTCGCGGGCTCCATCGGCTGCGCGAGGATCGCGGCCCAGTCCTGCCCGCCCCAGCTCGCGGGGCCGGGCTCGCGCTCGCTCCGCACGGCCCACGGACGCGGCGTGTGTCCGTCCATCGGGGGTATCGTGTGCGGGTGAGGAGGAGGGGCGCGGGAGAGAGCGGCTCGGCCGCCAGATCAGACGCAGCGGGCGACCCCTCCGGCCCGGCGCGCCCGACGACCGCCCGTCGTGATGCGAGCGCCCGCCCGCCCCGCCGGGCCTGCCCACACGACCCGCCGCCGACGTCATCGCTCCCTAACTCCCGTCTAGCACCTGGCTCCACAATACTGCCGGGCCCGCGCCGCCCCACTCGCCCGCAAAAACACGGATCCGGCCAGTCATCCCCCTCCTGCAAACGGAGGTGCCCGCAACTGCTTCATGCCTCCCTGCCACGGCCGGAACTCATAGCACTTCCACCACGCGTGTGTGTTTGCTGCCCGAAGCAGATGGACGCCGCGGCGCAAACATTGGGTTGCGCTGCGCCACGGGCATGGAAGGGCCGTGTCGCCGCCCGTGTCCTGATCATCAGGAGGAGCGGGTTCTGCGCGAGCAGGGTGCCTGGGGCGTTGCAGGGAACAAAGATCGTGCGAGGCGGTTTAGGGGGCGTTACGTGAGTGCAATGCTTCCATACTAAGGTGGACAATGTGCTCGGGCCATGCGGGGAAAGCTGGGCACGAGACTCGGACGTGCCTAGAGAAGTCACTGGAGGTCATCAGAATCACACGACCGAGCAAAGTCTGGAGGTGAGCCAGTCGCGCCCGGTTCGCGGGCCTGATGGCACGCCCAACGCATGCATCTTCGGGACTTTGGTGCCGAGGGGCCGGCGGCCGTAAGCCGGTCGATGTTGCTGTTTTCTCGGGCGGCGACTCGGTGCCGAGGTCGCTGGTGGTGCGCTGCCGACTGACTGAGAAGTCACGGAGTGCTCCCTCTAGCTCGCTGCTCAATCGCAACCAAGCCTGGCAGCGACATGGTATAGTCTGATTATGTTCGAGCAAGGGTGACGCAATCAGTGATGTACAGTCAATTGGATGGGTCAGCACGGTTTATAGTCTGGCTGTTACGCGAAGGAGTTGAGCAAAGCAAGCAGGAAGGGATGTTGTCACAAGTCGTCTTGGGGAAGGCACAGCCACGTGCGCCTCTTGTTTTGTGCCCATGCCGACGACACGCCCACCGCTCCCAGAAGAAATCCTGCTCAAGGTCTTCGAGCTACTGGCACTCAATACCGGGAATAAGTTCCGTCGAGACATTCGGCTATTTGAGGCCCTCGGTACTAGGCGGGGGCTCCGTCGAAACATTCGGCCACTTCTGTTTGTCTCAAGGCAATGGAACGTAAGTGTCCGATCTCCTCATCCGTCTCACGGATGATCCTAATGCGGCGCATAGAACCTCAGCAGCCCGATCATGTTTCAGGAGCTAGCAATCAATCTGGAATGGAGAAGCGAGAGGACAGACCTCCCACGCCTGCTAGAATCACTCACATTGGCCGAGGAACGTGGGCGCAGCTTGTGGGCATGCATCCACACCCTAACCATCACCGAGGACGTCGACTGGGGCCGCTGGCCACGGGCAAAAGAGTCCGAGCTCGCCATACTCCGGGTGATCATCAGGAACTGTACCCATCTGACCGCCTT